>PVLD010023742.1:0-26857 GCA_004027595.1 Dinomys branickii | reverse complement strand
ACACACATGTACAGGACACACACATGTACAGGGCACACACGTGTACAGGGCACACACGTGTACAGGACACACACGTGTACAGGGCACACACGTGTACAGGGCACACACGTGTACAGGACACACACATGTACAGGGCACACACGTGTACAGGACACACACATGTACAGGACACATCTCAGTTGTTTTTTCGTCCCCTCCACTCTCCATCTCTTGTTCCTCTTCCCATTTGCAAAAGGTCTTTCTCCCTATTTCCAATGATCTCTTTTATTTTGCTTATTTAGACTGAGTTTCTCATATAAGGGAAACCATGTGGTATTTAAGCATGTGTATCTGCTTTACCTTACTAAACATCAAGAAGGTGCATCCACCTTCCCACAAATGACGCAGTTGCACCCTTTATGGGAGAGTAGCACCCCGTAGCATGTAAACATCCCGTTTTCTTTATCCACTCATCTCTCGAGGGACATACAGGCCACTTCCAAAATGTAGCTATTATGAGTTGTGCTGCTGTAAACATTGGTGAGTGTGGATCTCTATAATAGGATGTCTTTAACTCTTTTGGGAAGATATCTAGAAGGAGGAATAGCTGGGTCTACTGGATTTCTGAAGTGCTTGTATGTACTAGTTTATATTCCCACCAGCAGTGTAGGTTTCCTTTCCCCTGTCACCCTCGCCAGCATTTATTGTTTTTTGATTTCTTGATAATGGGCATTCTTTCTAGAGTAAAGTGGAATCGGTAACAAGGGACCCTTAGACATCCACACACCTTCAGGATCAGGTGGGCTAATGAGCTAACAGAGTGCCTCCAGGTGAGGCATAGGCGTGAGACAGAGCATGGGTGAGAGAAGTTCATGCACAATTTGCATCCCTCCAAGCCCCACTAATCCGTCCTCTTGTATTGCAGCCCCTTCACAGGGCTGGAAATCCTCTGTGTGATGAGATGGGGCATGAGAAAGTAAAACAGGTAATCAACTTACATCGGCATGGGCCTATAAAAACAAGAGTTTTATAAGAAGACAAAGTGAAATTTCAAAAGTAACTCGTGAAGCTGGAAAATAAAAGCAGTCTTCTATGTTTTTTGTGTTTTTTTTTTTGCATTAGAGATGAGTTTGCACTTGGAACTCATGGCTAGAAAATAGGTTCCTGATCAGGGCACTGACTTGGTTTGTTTTTGTTGTTGTTGTTCTTTTTTTTTTTTTGGCGGTACTGGGGATTGAACTCAGGACCCTGCGCCTGCTAGGCAGGCGCTTATTCCACTGAGCTATATCCCCAGCCCCCAGGGCACTGACTTGGGATGATATGTCTCTGGCTTTACATCCCTGACCAGAAAGCATCAGCAGTTCATGCTGGATGAGCATGTGCATGATGAGGCCCACTATGATCTTAGAAGATAAATATGTGGTACAATAATGAACTGGCTCCTGCTAGTTGCTTTGGAAAAGCGTTAACTCACACAAATGTTTAAAACAAGCCCAAATGCAATGTCTCATGTATTTTTTTTCTTACCTTTCTATAGGTCCATATTTGTATAACCAGACTAAAAACGGCCAAAATATGTTCTTTAAAATTATAATCAATCGAATAAGTTAAAGCACTCAGAATTCCCACGTATTCTGGGATCGTGGTAAGTGTAACCTTGAATTTTAAAATGTTTATTAATTAATAATAAATATTGATACTGAAAATTTCACTGTGTAATTGTGATAATTGCCAGGCATTTCTACAGCTGTCAGTTCACTCCAAAAGGAGAGAAAGCAGCGACTTAGTGGGAAAAGAGTGAGAAGAATCGAGACAGGCACGTTTAGGTGCTCCTGGGTCCAGTACGTCATGCTAAGGAGTGTGTGCCATATGGGTGAGCTCCTATCCGGGAGAATAGAGAGGAACTTACTTAGGTTTTGCATTTCAAAAATTGTGGCTGTTTCTTCCTGACCATTTAAAATCACAGGGAATGACCCACCATTTTGAATGCTACCAGTGGACAATTAGATAGCACAGAGCTAGCATTTTGGGTTTAGTGTTGGATATAAAAGGGTTTTCCAAGGGGCTCATTAAAAAGCCTTACAATATCGCCTCTGCTGAAATGTGCTCAGAATTACTCAGTGGTTATTTTGTGTTCACAGTGGTTTTTAAATGGAATGCAGCGCTGTACGTAGATGCTCTGTCCTCAGTGCCACCTCGACTGCTCCCTGGAAAGGCCCGGGAAGATTTGAAGGGATGCCAAGGCCTGGACTCACATGGGGAAGAGCTGAGCCCAGGCCAGCAAGGTGCTCTGGGTTTTCTAAAGATCCACCTGCTCCATGACTGTCACCAGAGGAGACAAGAACCCCAGGGCCACAGTTCTCACCTCTTGACAATGATTCCATGCAGTCTCTGGAATGCTAACTAATATTTGTGTCTGGGACAGTCTTCATTAGAACAAGCTAATACACATTTTAAAAATACATGATGCACTGGGGTGGATCACAAGGGAAAAATCCTTAAATACCCTGGTAATTACCCTCATCAGTTTGTACTAGATGAATTTCCAAGGAATTGAAACATATATGTTAATGTGACACTGAATCTATATAAATTATAAAACTACATAATTAGCATGTGGAAGTTCTCAGGGAAAGTTTCTGCAAAGTGACAGCTATAAGGCTAAATATTCTAAAAATGCCTGCAGGGGAAGGGTGGTTTCCAATCAGGCTGTTTTCTCTTAACTAAATAATTAAGGGCTGAGATGATTTTAACACCCAGAGGGTAAGAAGAGAGAAAAATGGTAATGTCCTCATTAGAGCATAATATGTTCATGCAGGAAAAGAATTAACAAGAATTCACAAAGATGAAAGAAAGAGAATTAGAAATGGTTCCCAGAGTATGATAGGCCTTTAGTGGAATTCTGTACCATAACTTAAAGCAATGAAGATGTTTTTGGTGTCTCTAAATTTTATTTTAATTCAAGGTGGTTCATTCTAATTCAGAATGTGCTACTCATTTAGAACTGTAGAGATTAAAAAAAAACATTCTGTTGGAAATAGACTGTATTCTTTACAATCTATTCTTTTTTTGTACTAAATGATTATCCTAATGTATTCATAGAATGAATTTACTTAGCCTTAACCTTGAGTCACTTAAAAAGGCCACAGAGGTGGCCAGAGATATAGATTGGCGGCACAGCACCTGCCTGGCAAGTGTGAGGCTGAGTTCAATTCGTAGTACCAAAGGAAAGGGTACAGAATTATCCCAAATGTTATTGCTAGAATTTTAAGTTTTTTTCTAGTTTGTGGCATTCTTGTAGATCATATTTGCACCAGCTATCTCAGAGGATTATAAAAGCTCACATCACCGTTGTAGTTTGAGCTACTTGAGATGATATTTATAAACTCAAAATAATTTTAGGTTCAAAACTGTTGATACTGAAAATCTCTTTGAATTGTGCAGTTTAATTTCAAGGATGATTTAGTCATTCACCATGTTCTGCAAAGGACTGTGGGTTAAACTGCTCAACTGGTAGAAATCCTGGAATTCAAAGGGCATTAATCCAAATTTCGAGTAATGTAAAAATAAGATAAACAGAAGGAAATTGAAAATAAGTGAACAAAAAATGACACTGAGCTTTCCTCCTCTGGACTGGTCACGGTTCTCTTCACGTGTCACTTGGTATCTTTGTCATCTTTAAGGGGAGAAGATGAGACAAAAGCAGAAATGCAGCCAGTGGTCCACATTAAACACTTTGGCCCCTTGGAGACAGGGCTGTGCCAAAGCTTGCTTCAGAGCCTATTACAAACAGGTACCCTGTGTAACCATGGGGTTTGGTGTCCTACTGCACCCTGAAAGTGCATGGAAGGACAGAGGAATGTACACGTGGAAGGAAACAGATCCTGCTCAACAGTCCCTCATCAACATTTATTATATCAAGCACTCTTGGTTAAACAGCCGAGTAGACAAATCTGAGGCGTTTAGAATGAACGGATCAGATGTGAGGCTTACAGGGGAGGTGTTACGGTTAGATGCAAAGTGTCTCCCAAGACTCTCACACTGAGGTCACTAACCTCATCAGTATATTACTCCAGCAGTTGGTGTTGAACGGTCTATTAGGAGGCGGGGCCTCGGTGGAGGAAGTAGGTCACTGGGGTGTGGCTTTGAGGGATGTGTCTGTTCTCTGGCTCTCTCTAACACTCTCTGCTTCCTGGTTGCCATGAAGTGAGCAGGTTTCCTCTGGCAAACCATTTCTGCCTTAGAGCTAGCTGACCATGAGTCACTTCCATGAGCCGAAGTAAACCTTCTTTCCTTTAAATTGTGCATATCAGATATTTTGTCCCAGCCCAGACTAAAACAAACAAGAAACAAAAACAAAACTTAAGAACTGACTGCAGTGGTACAAAGAGCTGGTACTGAGAAATAGGCCAGTTTCTGTGACTATCCCTAATTTTAGAAGACTGGAACTGGTTTATGAGAAGAACTTGGAAAACTTTGGAGAAGCAGTTTAGAAAGAATCTGGGGTGCTATAAGCAGGGTTTGATGGCTGATATCTCTCTGAGCCCAAAAGACCAGAATGTTGGTAGGATTATAAACAGTAGAGATAGTGTTCATAAAGTTTCAGATGGAAATGAGGACCCTACTGGGTTAGATGGGGTGTGTGTTACATGCGGGCAAAGAGCTTGTCTACATTTTTTCTGTGTCCTCAGACTTCAAAGGCAGCTGATATTAAAGGTTATGGACTAATTGGTCTGGTGGCGGAAATGTCAAAACAGCACAATATTCATGCAGACTACAGCTTGGAAACTGCTGGATGTTTGTAGCCAGATTTACAGTGTGATTCAGGACCAAAATCAGAGTAGAAAGACTCAAAAAACTTGTAGTGTAGCCAGGAAAGAAGTAAATATAAAACCAGGGCATGAAAGGTGGTTGTTGAAGAGATCAGTACCAATAAAAAGAAACCAAGTACTTTATACCAGAAAAATAGGAAAGAGGCCTGGAGCGCATCTCAGGAATTGGCCAGATCCTAGCAGGCGACAGTTAAAGGTGAGGAAGTATAAACTTCTTTGAAAGACTTTCCTTTGAGAAGAAAAAGATGAGGTACACTATTTACACAGGGACCCCAGGTCCTAGTTAGTTCTCCAGGATTCATTTTACTGTATTTGGCTGCCCAATCAGTTAGCAGCCACTGCAGCCATGATCCGAGGGGGCCTAGCCACTGTGTGAACTGATGGGAGACCTTGGTGTCATCCATATGGTGGTGATTTTGCCAGTAAACTGAATATAAGAGTTACCAGGTCATGGAGGTTTTCATCCAGATTTCAAAGGAAGGGTTAGGAATCCAGACAATATGTTGCAGGGTCAGAATCCCTATCAAGAGCACCAAAAAGGGAATGTGTGACACTGTGAGGCCAGAGCTGCAGTGGAGAACTAATGACGTTGGAGAGGCCGGGCATGTAGCGCATGTGCTGGGGAGAGCTGTAGAAGGTGAACAGAGTCAGCCCAAGAAGCATCTATGCAAGCTGCAGCTGGCAGAGCTGTAGAGTGGGGCTGCCCAAGCCTTTGAAGGCTCATATCTCATCGCAACACCCTCCGGATGGTGGACATGGAGCTGTAGAACCTAATGTTTGTCCTGCTGAATTTTGGCCTTGCTTTGCCCTGATTCCTCTCTATCCTCCATTTCTTTCTTGGAATGAGACTGTTTACTGTGTGCCATTGTATTTTGAGAATATGTACTTTGTGTTTTGATTTCTTACTAGTGTTTACAACTAAGATTTTGCCTTGAGTCTCAGAGGAGAGACTTTGGATTTGGACTTTTGAGCAATGCTAGAATTATTGAGACTTTGGGGAAAGGAACTGGTGCATTTTCAGTTGTTCGTAGGATAGTTAGGTGGGATTATAACCTCGTCATTTTATCCCTTTGGAGGTTAAATATGATTTAAAGGGATGTGTTAGGGTGTCACATTGACAAGGGGTGAATCTGTAACTGCTAGTCTTGAATGTCAACTTGGTTTTCTTTGAACTAGAAAGTAAGGGTGACACTTGAAATGGAAAGTGTGCAACACCACGCTCCTATTCAGTGGGGCCCCTGTGTTGGAAAGCAGCCTGCCCCACCAGTCCCAGGGCCCTGCCCCAGGTGCCACCTGTGGGGAGCCAGCCCACTTCTCGAAGCCTTCCCCACCCAGGTGCTGCTCGTAGCCCTGACCTGAGGGCAAATGAGGGTGCGTGACAAAATGACACCCAGTTTAACCTACGGGACCTGGGCACTCTGCCCTCTAGTGTCTGGCTTCTCTTCCCTTCGTTCTCTCAAACCCAGTTACACGTAATGAAAGTGGCACAGGCTCATCTGCCTTCCAGTATCCACTCAGCAGAGGTCCATGTAAACAACTTAAAGTCAGCGGTATCGCCTTTTTCCTTTGCTCTCACAGAGGAGGCCAGTTAGGCCTCAGTTTGCCTCTGGTCTGCTACGTTCCTGTGTGCTAGTTCTTATCTCAACTTGTACTGCGCTCCTTCACCTCTTTTTCTGATACAAATTCATACAATTGATTCTGGATTCAGAATAATTCACAGAAATAATATTCATTCCCTCCTCTCAGCCATATTTTGCTCTTAAAAATTACCATATGCTAGAAAATGGGCTTATAAAACCTGGACATTGCAACCTCCTCTCATTTTTTGTTTTTTTCTTTTTTTTTTTTCCTTTTTAAACAGGGTTTCACTATGCAGTTCAGGCTGGCCTTGAGCTCACTTTGTAGCCAGGCTGGTCTCGAACTTGCAATGATCCTCCTACCTCAGCCTCCTGAGTCCTGAGATTACATTGTGTGTCACCACACCCAGCTTCTCTCATTTCCATAAAGTATAAATTGTGGGAAAATTACAGAGATGATAGAAATGAAATACTGGGTATATATCCAACACATGTTACTTAGGTTTTTCTTTTTCAAATGAAGATGTGAGCTTTTGTACAAGAAAAAGTGGCGATAGTAGAAAAGGAAGTTGGGATTCCTGTTGGGTTATTACTTTGAAAGGCAGCTTTCAGATTTGCTGCTGGAAAAGGCACACTTTTTACATGCTTTTGTCAGCTCCATTATGAAATCTTCTTACCTAATATGAAGTATCAATAAATCTGCTCCGACGACATGGCAAATGAGAGCAGTTTAAGTGGTAATTTAGTGGCGCTAACTATAGCAGTCAAGTTTCCATAGCCGTTCCATAGCCTCAGAGTGGTTTTGGCTGCAGGAGCCGTTGCGGTGAAACAGTATGAGTGACACTTGCCAGCTCTCAGTCTCACCCGTGTGCCGGTTTGAAGGGAGTGAGCAAATCTGCTGAAGGAATTTGAGAACCGACGCATAAGCACCTTTCTTGGTATCATGTTTATTAGAAATTATTTCCAAGACTAAAGACAATTTACTGCCTAGTTCATGGCCTAATTCAGGACGGACTTCCCCGATATTCTCCAATAGTATAGAAAATGAAATTTGACATTAAGTTCAAAGGAGTTTCACAGTTGGCTTGCTTGAAATACTGTTGCTAAATGCCGGCTCTCACAAGAGACCCCCCCACCCTCCTGTCCCTCCGCAGGTCCCTTATTGCTTGCTGACTTACACAGCACCTCCACCACACGCTGGCTGGAACTGGACTCTGGGTTTGCCAGAGCAAAGACAAACATTTGCCTGTTTTGCCAACACACAGGGGAAGAATGGCTGCTCTCAAGGTCACTTCTCTTCAATAATTACACTTTTTTTTCCTTTTTAGACAGAGTGTCACTGTAGAGCTCAGGCTGGTCTTGAAGTCACTATGCAGCCCAGGCTGGCCTTGAACTTGTGGTGATCCTCCTGTCTCAGCCTCCCAATGCTGGGATGACAGGCATGTGCTAGCATGCCTGGCCAATAATTATGCATTTAAAACTTCTTTAAAGATCAGATTTTCTTCCTATGATTTTCAGTAAATGGCACTTAGGCAATGGAACAAGGGCACCCTAAAGATGAAAAGGCACGGGACTGGGCCCAGGACTTCCAGAACACCCGCCTCACCGTAGAGAAGTGATAGCAAGTTCCAGGCCCCGTGGGAATGTCTCCTTTCCAACTGCTGAGTTGGGGCAGCTGGAGTTCAGTGTGGAGTTCAGCTATGAGGAAAACCCCAGTCCCAGAGATTTCAAATAACTCATCCTCTTACCTCCCTTATTTATTTTTGTCCAGTTTCACTCATGGTAACTTCGCCTCTGGAAGCCCCTCATGCCCTCAGCTCGTCTCTGCCACGTGCATCTCCAGGCTGGTGGAGGGTTCTGGAAGGGACATGGGGAAGTCAACGGGGATATATGCTGACATTGTGTCCCTTTGTGACTGCAGGCTGGGAATTCTGGGCAATGTGCTTCTAAATTCTCACACCAGTATTTGGCAAGGGCCCATGGGAATTGGAGGGATCGATAGCGGATAGATTCTCAAACAAACGACTGCTTGAATGTTCTGGCAACTCTGCCCTAGTGCGCATTCACTTTCCCTTTCTTTCACTTCTTCTTTGATTGGCTGACAACTACTTGTCTCTCTCATGGTTCCGGGTCCGAGGGCGCAGCTACTTTCATCGTTCAAATACAAAATTATAATATTTAACTTGTTTTACATTGTGTATATCTTTTCTTTTTTAGCATTGGGTGCAAATTGCATTACAACTGTATATTTTTTCCAGACACATTTCAGAGAATGTAGTTCAAGACATTTTCTTGAGCGGGGAGATGTATAGAAGGCATTTTTACATTTGTCAAAAAAGTGTTTTTTGTTTTGTTTTGTTTGGAGACAGGGTCTCACTATGCAGTCCAGGCTGGCCTTGAGCTCACTTTGTAGCCCAGGCTGGTCTCGAACTAGTAAGGATCCTCCTCAGCGTCTTGAGTGCTGGGATTACAGGTGTGTACCCCCACACCTGGCTTGTTTGTTTGCTTTTTAATGAGAAACCCTGATGGAGGCATATCTCCATTTTACTGGCATCCCACAGAGCGTATGATCTGAGAAGTAGCTTCACCCATGGGAAAAATACTGACCCAAGAACTGAGCCCAAGCTTGAACCACAAAATGCTGTTATACACCTCAGAGTTGTTGGAGAAGAATGCCTGACAGCAACTGTGAGACCCACAGCACACGGCCTGCCGTCTCTGGGTATCCGCACATGCACTTCTGGTCGTGAGCTAACGGTACCTGAGGAAGTACAGGTGAAGAGAATTAATTCTATATCTGCCCAGAGGGCCTGAGAAACACCCTGGGCTCTAGCTGAACCTGAAATGTGAAATAGAAATGGCCTCTGATTAAACCTCAAATTCTTATGTTTTCTTGCCCATGGTTTTTAAATCTACAAACAGAAGGATATCTGGTTGCTGGGAGTTTGTTATTTAGAGTCTAGGTAATTAAAATTTTATGTATCTGTCTGGGAAGGTGGATGTCAGATCCACTGCAGCGTGTGTTTTATGGGATGGCTATGTGCTCAGAAAGATCAAAAGTGTGCTTGTGGGCAGGAAAGGGAGCTAAAGTTGAAGTTCTGGCCAGACATCGTGTTCCTACCCCCTTGTAACTGTGCAGAAGTCTAAGTGGGGTTTGGAGACTCAAGTTAAAGTAATAAACATGTTGGGATTCACATTTAGACTGGAGAGACAGAGGAGAGAGGGAGATATCCGAGAAAACACGGTGCCATGTGATGTCTACGGTCCTGCTTTCGGCTTCGTTTCATGTTTTAACTCAATAAGCAGCATATGAAAATTCAGTCTCAAGTCAAATAAGATCCAAGAAGCAAGGCTGTCCAGAGATGGTCTGTGTGCTTCGCCGGATCTGCTAGCTGTACTGATGCCTTGGAAGTTCTCTCTGTTTCTGTTACCACCTTCCCATGTTAGGCTTGTGATTTTATTTTGGAAATGTGCTCTGGCCCAAACTCTACCAACAGAGGAGGAAGCCACCGTGTTGTACACATCTTTAGGCAGAGACAAATAAGAAGTATGCAGAAACAGACTCTGGGGGGTGTGTGTCTGCACGCAGGCAGCCAGACCTGTGACCCCGGTCCTCCCTCGGCCAGAGCCATTATCCTGCACATCAGGGAGCAAGGCCGTGTGTCTCTCGGAGCCCCTTTTCGTTCATTCTCATGTTAGTTCCATCTCACTAGTTAAACATTTACTCCTCAGGGTAGGATTGTGGTATACAGGAGCTCTGGCACCGAGTCGGATCCGCACTGGTGCACTTGACTGCAAATGCTGGTTACTTTGCTGTGCTGTCTTCTCCCAGTTCCCTGGGTGAGATTTCATACGGCTTTGGTTTTAAAGCAAATACTTTCCAATCACTTTTATTTTTGTCCCTTTTTCTTTGCTTGCTTTTTCCAACTTCCTTGAAACAAAAGAACGATTCATTTGGATGGTTTATTTTTCTGTTCACCGTCTGTCTCCTTTATGTAACCGGCTGTCTTCAGTTACAAAAAAAAAAAAAACAACGAAGACAAATATGCATTATTTACTAAGCATCTTCTAAAGATCTGACTTTCTGCTCCACATCTTAAAATTATATTTCAAAATCTTAAAAGGCTCCCACATTTTTATCTCTGCCTTACATTTGGAAACCTTCGCGTCTTTATCTTTGCTGGAGCAGCAGTTTCCAAATGTCAGGTACAGTTCATGTCGTCCTAAGGAAAGGATTTCAAGTGAAGACATTTTTTCAAATCTTTGTATCTTTTGGCCAAAATGATGGCCCCTTGAATGAGTCCTCGATGTCAGCCTTTTCCCAGACTCATCATGTAACTATTGACCCCGAAGGAGTCCTCCTGCTTCCCTCCCTCCCTCCCTTCTCAGGTGGGGGGGGTATGGATGTCCATCGCGTGGTCCCCTTCTTAGGTGGGGGTGCAGGTGTCCATCGCAAGGCCATCCTTTCAGGGGAGGGTGTGGGTGTCCATCGCAAGGCCACCCCTTGGTGGCTAGCCTTTGTGTTTTTCCACCACACAGTGAGCAAATATCACTGTGGCCAGTGGAACTGCACAGCCCTGAGAGCTTTGTAAATCCAGCTGCAGTTTTTAAAACTCAAAAGGAGGCTAAATCCCTGGGCCCTTCTAGAAAGAAATAACCTTGTCCGCCGCTAAGCTGTTTTCCAGGTGTTGGTCAGCTTGGGCTGACCGCGGCACAAGCCCCCCACATAGAAGGGGGAGGTGAAGGTTGAAGAATGGAAGGGTACAAAGGGAGCAGAAGCCAATTTCCAAGAAATGAGAGAATTGCCAGGAAAAGCCAGAACTCCATCCTCCAGAAGTAACGGTTCCTTGTCCTCTTGTACATATGGCTCATTCTGTGGTTCGAGTCCCAAAGAGGCCAAAACAGAGTAACAAGAAGAAATGTGGCAGGTGAATTCCACCCAGAGTTCCCCTGGGCTCTGATTCAGGAATAAGAGGAGAGTGACAGAACGTGATGTCATTATGAGTGGCATGCCTAAAGCATTTCTGTTTGTTTATTTATTCATTCATTTTTGAGGCAGGATCTTGATAGTGTAGGCTGGCCTTGAGCTCATTATGTCACCCAGGCTGGCCTCAAACTTGCAGCAATCCTCCTGCCTCAGCCTCTTGAATGCTGTGATTACGTGCTTATGCCACCATGCCTAGCTTAAGGATGTCCCTTTAAACTCGCCTCTTTAAAATAAATTCTCACTTTTCAGGGGACCACTAGAGAACAGCTAGAAAGACAGATTTTCCTGCTGTTTGGCACTGCAGAGCCTGAACCCGTGCCCGCCTGCTGTGCTCGCTGGGCTCCTGTTTGGGGTTGTGCTTCTCACATTTAGTTACAGACTTCTGGGAGATGAAGCAATGCAGGATAAATGGCAACAGTTTTCGTCCAAAAATGTAGAAGGATGGAGAGAAATTAAAGCAACACAACTGGTAACTTAAAATGCTTTGTAATTAAAAACACAACTGTTACATTTTCAAGAGGAGTGTGAAGTCCCCACTTTTGCATAACAGAACCCAAGCTCGGGATCTTGCTTCTTAGGGCGTGGATTCTCTTTGGCAGACTGGTGTTATGTCTCTTTGTGTACATGGACAGGATTGCTAGATCCTGCAGTGAGGCTGTGTTTCTGCGGCTGGGGAAACCTTGTACAGGTTTTCATGATCACAGAAGGGATTCGCTCTCCCACTGATGGCCGCGAGTGTTCTCTATTCTTCATGTTCTCGACAGCATTTGTTATCTCTCGGTTTTTGGTAAAAGCTGTTCTCACAGGTGTGTGGGAATGGCTGACTGTGCTTTCATCTGTGTCTCCTTGGTAATCAGTGATGTAGAAGTACCTACTAGACATTAGTTTGTCTTTTGGAAAGAATCTATTCCAGGTCCTTTGAGTTATTTAAGCTTCTTGCATATATTTAGACATTAGTTCCTCATTATATGGATAGCTAGAAAGTCTTTTCTCTGTGCCGGAGATTGTTTATTGTCTCTTTTTGCTTGCAGAAGGTTTTTGGTTCGATGTGATCCCATTCATCTGTTTTTGTTTTGGCTGTGTGTGCTTTCAGGGTCATATGTAAAGAATCTGCCAAGACTAAATATAGACCTCAATCTCTGTGTTGTCTTCCAGTAGTTTCAGCTGTTGCATTTAAGTATTTGATCCATTGTGAGCTGGTTTTTATATAAATGTGAAATTAGAGTAGGATATCACTCTTCTGCATTGGTTGTCCAGTTTTCCTAGTTCCACTTATTGAAGAGGTTGCCCATCTGCCAGTTGTAGGTTCTTTGCATATTTGTTGAAAATGGACTGACTGCTGGGTGTAATGGGGCATGTCTGTAATCCCAGTACTTGGGAGGCTGAGGCAGGTGGATCGTTGTGAGCTTGAGACCAGCCTGGGCATCAAGTAAGCTCAAGGCCAGCCAGAACTGCATAATGAGACTGTCTCAAAAAGATAAAAAAGAAAAAAGAAAATCAACTGGCCATAAATGTATAGATTCATTTATGGATCTCCATTCTGATATCTGTCCTTTTTCACACCAGTATGATACTGTTCTACACATTGTAGCTTTGTAGTAGATTTTAAATTCAGGTCTTGTGCTGCCTCTGACTTTGTTCTTTTTCATCAAGGGTTGCTTTGGTTTTTCAGGGTCCATTGTGGTTCCCAAAGAATTTTACTAGTTTTTTCTACTTTTGTGAAAAATGTCATTGGAATTTTATTAGCATCAAACCTGTATATAACAAAAAAAAAAAACAACCTGTACATCATTATAAGTACTATGGACATTTTAACAATATTAATTATTCCAACTTAGGAACATGGAATATCTTTCCATTTATTTATGTCCTCTTCATTTCTTTTGTCCACACAGTTTCCAGTGTATGAGTCTTTTAGCATCCTGACCCTTTTTGGCATCTGTTATAAATAGCGTTGTTTTCCTGATTTCTCTTTGGATGGTTCAGTGTACTGAAACGCTGCTGGATTTTCACTGTTGGTTGCTTTATCCTGTAATTTTATACAATTTGTTGATTATTTCAATACCAAATTTTAAAATATATACACATATGTAAGAGTGCATAATGCTTTTACAAAATATTAGGTTTCAATGTGGTGCCCTCCTACACGAGTATGCCATAGTCTGACCCTGTGCATCCCTTCAATCACCCTCCCTTCCACCTCCCTCTGCCTCCCCTCCCCGCTTCCTCTGTCTAATAATAATCTGCCTTCTACTTTCCAGTCATCTGTACTTTCTGTGCCATACCTTAGGGAAAGCATGCAGTCCTTGTCTTGCTGTGTCTGGCTTCTTTTGCTTAACACAGGGAGTTCTAGTTCCATCTGCCTTCTTGCAAACAAGAATAATGTTCCTTTGTGCGTAGATAGCACATTTTCTTTATCTATTCAGGTGTTGACAGTACCCGAAGTGGTTCGTTTCTGTGCTATTTTAACAGTATGTTGTGAAGTTAGCAAAAAATTCATTCACATTGGTGGCAAGCATATGAGTTGGCAGGTTAAATACATGTGGGTGCAATTTGGATCCTACTCCTTGTCGGGGGGGATTAGCGCACTTAGACAAATTACTTCAGACCTCTGAACTTGAGTCTCTTTATCGAATAAAATCAATAAAATGCTATGCCGTGCAAAGGAGATAATATAAGAAGAAGGCTTTGTGACTCAGCCAACTGGAGCCCCACCCCTCCTCTGGCTCCCAGGGTGAAGAGCAGGGTGGCAGGAGCAAGGAGAGCCCCTTCCCTGCCCCCAGCAGCAGACGGTGGGTGCTACATTAGCAGCTCTTCCCCATGAGTTTCAGTTTGTTTTTTATCCCTAACTTTCCAGACCTATGGAAACTTCAGAACCGAATCAGATGCCAGGGGCAGTAGGGCAAAGAGGAGTGGTCAGAGATATGGCATGTCGGAGGGGTTAAACTCACCAGGTGCATTCAAAAGTGCAGATCCTCAAGACAGCAAGACCTGCAGAACCTGTCTGTGCCCTGTGCATGGTGAGTGCCACCAGCACACCGAAGACAGGAGGTTTTATCTCTGGGCATGCATTTGCCCTGTGCCCACTGAGAGCTTCGTTTGCTACCCATTCCTGTGCCCATAAGGCTGGGTCTGCCTTGCTGGGAAATTTCATAGGTGCGTGCAGCAGGTTTTGATCACATCCACATCTCCTGTTTCTCACCCGTGCCCTCAGGGAGGTCAGTGTGCTGACCTCAGAGGGGAGGGTGTGGTCAGGCACCAGGGGACGATTCCAGCACAGCATCCTCCACGGCTGGAGGCCATTGTGGAAGGGAAATGAGCAGTCCTTTTTCTGGTGGTTCAGACAATGCATTTCTCTGCAATGATTTCACTGTGGTTGTTCTTGATGGTAAGTGATGCCCTAAAACATTTGCCTTTGGCATTTTTTCGTCCCAAGATC
The DNA here is from genome assembly GCA_004027595.1 of Dinomys branickii. Classification (NCBI taxonomy): domain Eukaryota; kingdom Metazoa; phylum Chordata; class Mammalia; order Rodentia; family Dinomyidae; genus Dinomys; species Dinomys branickii. Next base: position 12,043 of record PVLD010023742.1, on the reverse strand, counting down.
AGATTTAGACGCATGTGAGTGGAGATCGAAGGATAAGTTCCCTGAAGCCCCAAGGAGGCCACAGCTCCCCTAGAGTTCACACTATGCTGAGGGTGGGGGTGGGGGCCTTAGGGAGAAGGAGCCTCCTCCCAATATAGTGCCGTGACTGAAGTGTACCCACTTACCTTCAGCCCCTTCCCGCTTCGGAAGGTAACCCTGGCCTGGGGTGGACCAAACCTTCCCCTCCTTGGGCTCAGTCACCCACAACCTCATACTATTTTTCTGCTTCTCCTAACCAGACCTCTGCCTTTCCCTTCCAGCAGAGGCAGGCATAGCACGGGAGGTGTTCCCATTCTCCCCAGGAGGAACAAGGCAAGGAGGAAGGTGCTTCCCATCAGCACCTTGGCCGGCTTCTGTTTCATCCCAAGATCCTCTGCTCCTCCTGCAGGCTTGGCCTTGGTGCTTCCCTCCCGGGAGAAGCTTTCTGTCCCTGACCTCATGACTAATGCGCACAGGCCCGTGTGGGTTGGAACAGCACCTCGCTGCTTCCTTCCTGTTCCTCCTGGTGGCCCCAGGACCAGGGAACTGCATGCTGAAAGGCCTAGAGAGGAGCTGGGGTCCATGGCGGCTCTGTGCTGCGTGGCAGCTCTTGTGGGTCTGAGGTTGCCTGGATCCAGATTGAGTGACTCACTGTGGAAAATCGAGTTGCAGCTTTTGATTATACTCGGGGCTTATTTGGTAACTGATGGACAGGGGGGTGGGTAAGGAGCACTGTGGAAATCTGTGTGCTCGCATAGATTCTTCTGCCAGTCGTGCTTTTCAGACACAGCAGTGATCATGTCCATTAACCAGAAGGAAACCTGTGGTTATCTTTGGTGGCCTGGGACGTCCAGCTCAATGCCCACTCCTGCCCACACGGCAATCAGCAGGTCCTTCTGGACGCCGCCCCCTCTGCCTCACTGGCCAAAGGAGCCGTCTCCATTTCTACCGGCTGCTGCCCTCCTGGGGCCATTTCCAGCACTCGCTCTGCTTTGCCTTCTTTTTTATTAGTATATGTCTGTGATACCTAATAAATGCATTCACAGGGCCAGGGACATAGCTCAGTGGCACAGCGCCTGCCTGGCATCTATCTTTTATTCATACCTTGGGTTTCTCTTGTAAGAGAAGCCAAGTGATGTGTACCCTTCTGTCTCTGATTTCCTTCACTTGGAATTAGGGCCTGCTCTTTCCCCGCTAGCATTTTCTGAAAGAATTAAAGACAGTGTGTTACAGTGATCCCTGCATGCCCATGTTTACAACCACCCCCTATAGCTAAGTACCGGAAGCGGCCTACATGCCCATCGACAGATGAGTGGATAAAGGAAGTGTGTTATTTACATATGGCGGAGCACCACTCTGCCATGAAGAAGGGTGAACCTGAGTCACTGTAGGAAAACAGATGCTCTTTGAGACACCAGTCCTACTCTGCAGTGGGCTGACCCTCTAGGTGAGGGGGGCAAAGCTCCTACTCTGGGTTCTCATAAGGAAGCAGCGAGGGCTGTCCTCAGAGAGGAGAAGGAAGCAGCTACTGATCACCATGCTCGGAGCAGCGGGTGCCGAAGGAAAGTGCAGGAAGTCTGTGCCCCTAATGCCATGCTCGCTGGGCATCCCCACAACCTCCCTCCCCCGCGTATGGGCTTTCTGAGGACCCAGACTGCCTGCTTCAGCATTTTTCCCGCAGGAGCAGAGAATAGAGGTGGCCCCAGCAGATGCTCGCTAAGGACTTCCTAACCTAATGGGTCTGTTGACTGGCTAGGAGAAGCCCAAATTAAACTCAGAAATCACAGCAAGCACTCAGTTTTCAGGTCAAGTTTCCCATTACTTGGGAGAATTCATTTTCTTTCTCCCCACTTCTGCCCTCACAGAGCTGTCTCTAAGTCCAGATGATGTGAAGGAGCTCGGGAAAAGTGCTGGAACTGGGATGCAGCTGTGCAACGTGGTCCCTCTGACCCCTCTGGAGGACAGCAGGACTTTGCTTTATAGAGGGTGAGGAAGAAAGTTTCATTCAGCACAGCCCTTCCTACGGTCTGAATGTGTTCATGTCCTCCCCAAATCCTATGCTGAGATCTCGCCACCTGTGTGATGCTCTTGGGAGGCAGGGCCTCTGGGAGGTGTTTAGGTCAGGATGAGATTAGTGCCTTCATGAAACAGAGTCCAGTCCAGCATGGTGGCACACGCCTGTAATCCAAGCACTCTGAAAGGCTGAGGCAGGAGGATCAGAGTATCGAGCCCAGCCTGGGCAACTTAGTGACTCAGCGTGATCCTATCTCAAAATTAAAAGAAAATGTTTTTAAAAGTGCTGGGGATGTACCTCAGTGCAGAGGCCCTGGGTTCAATCCCCGGTATTGCAATTGACTCCAAGAGTTAGTTTACCCCTTCTGCTACGTGAGGACAAAGAACTTACCATATCTAAGGGAACGTTACCATCCTCACCGAACACCAAATCTATCAGCTTTCTGACCTTGGACTAGTTTCTAGAATTATGATAAATAAGTAAGTGTGCTGTTTATAAGCTATCCAGTGTGGTATTTCTGTGACAGCAGCGTGAACAGACTCAGAAAGTCCTGACCACCTATCCATTCCCTCTGTGGCATTTTCACTTTCCTGCAGCCCTTAGAGGACTTGGTTCTGCCCACAACTTTCTACAGTAAATCAAGGATTAAAGATAAGAAACATAGCAGGGCGTGGTGGCACATGCCTGTAATCCCAGCACTCGGGAGGCTGAGGTAGGAGAATCGTTGTGAGGTCCAGACCAGCCTGGGCTACAAAGTGAGCTCAAGGCCAGCCTGAACTGCATAGTGGGACCCTGTCTCAAAAAGGAAAGAAAGAAAGAAGAAGGAAAGAAAGAGAAAAGAAAGAAAGAAAGAAAGAAAGAAAGAAAGAAAGAAAGAAAGAAAGAAAGAAAGAAAGAAAGAAAATCCAACTTTATCTTCATCCAATTCTTTGAGCAGAGATCGCTGATCACCTAACAGTTGTGTGTCCCATTGATCTGGAACATAATCTCAGTGTCTTTCCAGCAACGTCACTAGCAATCTGTCAGAGCTGGAGCTCTAAGTGAAATACATTTGTCCTCACTGGCTGGACTCAGGCCATGCAGGTGGAGCAATCCACACACAGGAGGAAATGCAGTGGTGAGACCAGGCTTGCAGTGTCCTGTCAATGGACAGGTCCACACAATCGCGGTGACACTGGCCAAGACCCAGCTACAAGTGCTTGCGTGTTCTCCCATGAGGGTCATTTGCAGCTAGAAGAACCCATTGTGCACCTCCAGACAGCATCCAAGAAATGCTGGGTAATTAACAATGAATGTCTGAGAGGCAAGTAGGCCTTGGTGTATAAACACTCCAGCTCCTCACTCTGAAGGCGAGGCAACTATTGAATGTAGCTCCCAGAGGAATTACACCGGTCCCTGACAGTGGTTATTTGCTGGATTATGAACCTTTACTTGTTTTTCTTTTTCTTACTTTTCTTGCCACCTGTTTCCTGGGTTTGCCTCCTAAACAAACTACTTTCACTCAGAGGGTGGCCTTAGGGTCAGCTCCTGAGGGAAGAAAACCAAGACAATGCTCATCTCAGGAGTGTGGGAAGAAGGCGCTGTCATAGCCTGAGTTGTGCTCTGGGTTGTTTGCTGAGAGAAGAACTTGTGATACTTTGGTTGGAGGAGGCAGGTCACGAGGTGTGGAGCACAGGAGGGTGAGAACAGAGAGACCCAAAGGGAAGGAGAGAGGAAAAAGCATTTTGTTCATCGAGTTGGTTCTGTCAAGGTCTCCAGAAGACAGAGCAGCAGCTGAGCTCCTGAGGAGAGTCATGTGGAAGGTCAGGAAGCTGCCTGCAGGTCAGGCCTTCCAGGCAGCGGGGACTCTGATGGGCAGACAGCTGCCATAAGGGCCCTCTTTGTGCTTTGGTTCTTATTCTTGGGAAACGTGCATATTATTTGGCTAAGAAGAAGCTATAAGGTATCTTCAAAAATATCAAAAAGTAAACCATTGTGCAAGGTCTTTATTTATTTATTTTTTTATTATAAAGACAAAAGAATGGAAACATATCAACAAGCAAACAGACATAAACCAGAATAACACAACAATAAGAGAAATACCAAATTACAGAAGAGATAGTAGGGAACCAGCATTGGTTGCTGTGTTACATAGTGTCATCTTTAAATTGGTTACTCAGTTATACAAATAAAGGCACGTACAACTGATCAAACAATTTTCACCGCCTTCATCTCTGTTGGTCCCCCAGCCTAGCAGTTGTCTTCCCTTTGATAATAACTGTACTGTTTGGTTTTATTTATGCAAGGTCTTTAGTTTTGCATAGTAAAGACTATTTTCCCATTTCCTTTGGAAATTAAATAGAATATTCCTTATGAAAAGGTGCTTGAGGAAAGTGCTTAGAACACTGTCCTTAGTGCTGTCCTTAGTGCCACACCTTGTGCCACTACCTGCTCCGTCCCTCATGTTTCCTTGCCATGACCTGTCTGCGTGGAAAGCGTGTGGATCGCGGTGATGGTCCTGCAGCTTCCAAGTGGAACAGTGCTGAGGTTATGCTGATTTGCTATATTGAACATGTCACTGTCTTTATTGCAAAAGAAATTACCTAGGCCCAAATAATTACCTAAAGTCACTAAACCTGTTGACATAAAATGGCAAAATCTTTTAATAGATGATACACTAAGACCAAGGGTAAAGTGAGCTCGACAAGAATCAATCACTGTGAGACTCAGTTCAGCTGCTTTGATTCTCCTTGTCTTTGCTGCCAGATAAGGAGCACACATTGTTCCAAAGCCAAGGTCGGGAAACTACTGATGTCATCCTTTCTTCTCCACACGGGCCTCTTCCCTCCTACATCTGAGGCAGGGCCTTGGATAAGCCAGGACCCTCCTGGAACGGTGCTGAATTAGTTGGCTTTCTGTCACTGTAATGAGTACCTGAGGTCAATCAGCTTATGGAAAGACATGGATGATTTTGGCTTATAGGTTTGGAGGCTCCAGCTGAGGGCCACGTGGCCCTGTTGCTTCAGGCCTGTGGCAATCATGGCAGGAGCTCATCATGGGAGAGCCCATCATGGCAGAGTAACATCACTCACCTCATGGCCAGGAAGTGAGAGAAAGCACAAGGGATCAAAGTTCCACAATCCCTTTGGAAATCATACCTCAATGACCCAAATGACCCAACTCAATGACCCATCTGAACCTCCCACTAGGCCTGCTATGGTTTACATCTAAAATGGTCCTCAAAGCCTTGTGTGTGTGGAAGGTAACTGGATTATGGGAGTTTGGAGCTGGCTTGCAGCTGGAAGGTGGGCTTGGACTGGAGCAGGCGAGTCACTGGAGGTGCAACCTAGAAGGGTTGTCTCCTTCCCCGGTCCCTCCTTCATTCTCTCTGTTTCCTGTCTGCCCTGCCAGGAGCAGCTCTCCTCCACCACACCCCTGTGCCACCCATGCCATCCTACTTTGGGGCCAGCTGACTACGAGCTGAGACTGCTACAAACTGTGAGCTAAAATAAACCTCTCCTCCTTCGCGGTGAGGAAGGAGACCAAAGGTCCTAGTTCTTAGAAATTCCACCACCTCCTGAGAGCACCCAGCCTGAGGCCAAACCTCTAAGCCACGGGCTGACACAGGCTGACAGAGGCCACTCACATGCAAACTGCAGGAGGTGGCCATGGTACTGCCCCCTGGGAGGGAGCAAGCAGGAGCCAGGGCACGAGAGGAGCACACGGAGGATGTGTTTATGCCAGGGAGCGAAGGTAGGCGGGGAAGGAAGGATGTGCGGGTGATGGCGGGGTTAGAGGAAGTGGGAGCCTTGCCCAGGGTTGGAACTTCAAGAGGAAACACTCAGTGCCTGGGGCATGTGGGTCAGTACGTGGCAGCTGGGCAGAGTGCAAAGAAGGTGAGTAGATCACCATCCAAACAGAGGGGGCCACATCAGGGTGATTTCTGCCAGGGGAAGAGAATCACCCCTACTGTTGCCAACATCACAGATCTACTTCAGAGGGATTTTTAAGGTGCCATATGGAGAAAAACCTTGCTTGTGTACTGACCAGGTACCTTCTTCCCAAGGCACTCAGCACTACTCATGAGCTCCCAGGGAAATGCTTATTCTCTCAGGAAACTCAGCTTGGAGAGACATGGAGAGAGGCAGGGCAGGGCGGGCTGAGTTCTTGAGACTCTCCTGGGATAGAGTGGCCGGCGTGGACCAATCCTGCCACCATCTCAGAAGTCAGGAGACCCAAAGCATTCAGGGAAGAGAGGTTTCTGGGCCACTCAACTGCAGGAGTGGAGCAGGAGAAGCTCACACCTCAGTTCTGGTGCCCATACGGTGCCTTTTCTCCTCCGCAGTAGGGGAGATGGAGAGAAAGCTACGAAAACCCAGCTCCAGATGGACTCGGTGACCACACCCTCAGGCCTGAAGCGCTGGTGGGTATGTGAGCTGTTTCTCCAAGGCTGGTCTGGGCAGTGCAGCTGTCCTGCCATGGGGGCCCCAGGGAGGACAGGGGAACCCAAAGGCACAGTCCTTGGAGGACAGTGGCAGACAGTGCAGGAAGGAGAAGGGCCTGGGAGTGTCCTGGGTACCATTTTCCACACAAGTGGAGACCTGCAAATACCAAGTGTGTGCTGGATCTGAAGACCAATTGGGACTTCTGCAGGCTCCCACAGTCAGTCCTTCGGTTACTGTGTGTCTGGATCGCACCTTGCCCACCGCGCATGCGCACCCTGTCTCATTCTCCGCCCCTTTGACTTCTCCCTGAGCTTGCTTTGCCTTCCCGCTTCTGGAATCCTCCACAAACTCCAGACTTGGGCTCCCCCTACTCATACGTCAGTCTCAAATGCCTTTTTCGTGCCACCCACGCATCAGCTCACATAGCCACCAGCACTTCAGGCCTGAGGGTGTGGTCACCGAGTCCATCTGGAGCTGGGTTTTCGTAGCTTTCTCTCCATCTCCCCTACTGCGGAGGAGAAAAGGCACCGTATGGGCACCAGAACTGAGGTGTGAGCTTCTGCTCCACTCCTGCAGCTGAGTGGCCCAGCACAGCAGAGAGACTGAGACAGACCAACCCTGCGCTGTCCGTCTTCGCTGTTCATCAAGGATTTCCGTGTCCAACACTGCCCATGGGGCGAAGCAGTATTGTCCTCAATGCAAGCTCCCCAGCACCGCGTCATAACGAGTACTCAAAAGATGTCACCTGCTGGGGACCACGGATTCACAATGGCTCATTCTGCACACTCCCCTAAGGGATAAATGGAGATTTCCCATTGACCCTTTAGGGATGGGCCATCCTCTCCCACCCATGAACATTAAACTAAGACCACTAAGGTTAAGAGCCCTCCAGGGCAAGATCCTCCTTAGCACGGATTATCCGTTGCCCACTGAGTCTGGGACCTCGGAGTCTTCCGCTGACCTTGGGTCTTCCCCCAGCCCCTCCTGGCATCGGACACACCCCGTGAGCAGTGGCTGGCTGGGAGTGTTTGTGTCTCTTCCCACCCTGAGGCCCTGACCTCCCAGCCCCACTTCACATGTTACTAAATTTGTTCCTGTTTCTTATTTCATCCTATCACTGTACCCCTCATCCAGGCAGTTGGGGATCTTGGTCAGGTCTCAGATAGTTCTCCGAGCTATTTCTACCTCTATGATATCTTTACTTACATACTTTCCTTTCACATCTTCTCACTAGAAGGCACCACCCTCCCGATGCTGCTTCGGTCCATCGTTTTGTTAATAAGGTGGGTAGCAGTGACTGTGCTGCCTGCGGGTGTGGGCGGAAGGGCCTGAGCAGACCCTCTACACAGAGCTGAGATTCTCAGCTGTCTGTCAGACCCACCTGAGAGCCTGACTGCCACTGGGACGCCCCAGGTGTTCAGCCGCATGGGAGCTGTCGGTCTGCATTGTCATAGTTATACTTGGCAGCTAGCCAGGTCCGATGGGGGCATCCTGGGTACCTGTCTATTGAAGCCTCTCAGGTTTGTCCCCTGTGCTGTCCTTAGTGCCGCACCTTGCCCCTTCCTCTGCCTCAGACTGTCGCACAGTGACACAGTGACATTGCTTTGCTTTGCTAAAGAACCGGGACCACTTCAGAGGGGAATCCCGCATCCTCAATGCTCCAGTGCCAGGACGGTGAGCCCTCCCGCAGTCCCCACTGGGTCTGACATCTGCTTTGCCTCCAGAGTGCAGGTGATGAACACTTCTCTCCAACACTGGCAGACAGTCCAGACTCAGGACTTCTGAGCTAGGGCAGACAGTGCAGGGTTGGTTTGTCTCACTCTCTCTGTTGTTCTTGATGCAGAGGAAGCCACCAAGCTCCATGCTGAATCTTCATGCTGTTTCAATTCTGACCAAATAAAGCACTGATATTTTCCTCCTTGAATTTGTCCTCTGCCTTTGGCACATGCTGCTGGCCGGGGTGCTGCTAAAGCAGCTCACTTTGATTCTCTTTCTCTCATCACAAAGCCCTCTTTGGGGCTCCTTCTCAGCACACAGGGCTCCCTCTCAGTACTTAACCACCTAAGCAGTCATAACCGGAAGTCTTCGCGCTCACACAGAGCCAGTCATGGCGCAGAGGGGCCCTAAGTGAATTTAGGGCAGGACCCTAAATAAATACAGCCTACAGGAACAAAAGAGCTTGTCCGGTATAAAAGAGTAAGTTCCATAAGCTCCCAGGGTCCGTGTCATGTACCCCAATGTGACTGCATCAGAATGGTCAAACATGGCTAAAACTGATAAACGCTTGCTTCCCTTCAGCTTTGATAAATCCTTGCTTCCCTGTGGCCCTTGGAGTTCCACAGGCCTGGAAACAAAGCTGGGCTTGGCCACTCACCACTGGCAAAAAGAAAGCTTCCCTTAGCCCTTTTCAAAGGTCTGTGGGACATGTGGTCCCCTTAGCTCCCTGCGGCCTGCTTGATCTGGAATGTTCTTAGCATGAGGGAGTCTTACTTCCCTGCCCCAGCATAGAGTGGACTTTCCACCTCAGATCATTCTGTAACTGGAGAGCACAGTGTGGAGTTTCACACCATTCCTGACTCCTATGGTCCACCATGACCAAGCTGCCTCTTTGACACCAAGAACTGCAGGCTCATTTCAGTTCTCGGCCTGCGTCGCCCTCTCCGTAGCCTGGTCATCAACCTTTAAGACTCCAGCCCTCTTCCTCTCTCTGGGCCAATCTTTTCTTTAGCTACTTATTCTACCTTCTCTGCTATGTGTCCACGCAACCTTGTCACGAACTCTCTTCTACTCCGTCATTATTGCTGCTGCCCACCGCTGCTTTCTCTTGGGCTGGTCTTGGTGGGGGGTTCACAGCCTCAAGCCCTGGTAGCTGTGGGCAGCATGGCAAAGTCATACAAAGTGATGATTAAGTCTTAGGCTCCAGCCTCTCCCTTCTCAAATCTGCCGCTCAGTGGCCCTGTGAACTGGACAGGTGGGCTACCCCCTCTGTGTCTCTTTTTCTTCATTTGAACATTGAATCTTACAGTAGCAGTGCCTTTCCCACAGGATTCGGGGGAATCAAAGGCCTTTTGTGTAAGCAAAGTATTTAGTGTGTTGCAGTTCCTAATTCCATCAAGACCTCAGTAGCAATCATCACTAAAGAAAAGGTAAGGGAAGGACCCATATAACCCTGTACCCGTGACAAAGTGTACTCACAGCCACACTGACACTCAACTGTCAGCATTATTTGTGCCAACCAGACAAACAATGCTTTCTTTTTAGTTAGAAGAGATTAGAAGATTATTGTAACCAATTCTCCCCTTATGGAGCACAGTAGAGACTGTGATGCTGCACGTCACGTAAGGATACTCTTAAAAGATAAGTTAAGGCACAATAAAGATTTTAAGGGTTTATCAAGCAAATAGCAACCCATGAAATGCAGGATCCGGCTGAAAGTAGCTGGGGTTCTGTCACAGGAGTGTGCAACAAAGGCTTTTATACAGGGAGCACAGAAGTGCAGCAAAGAAAATCTTTGCTGAGTTACATTCACGTAGTTGCCTTATGGGGTCTCTCTTCTTGGAAAGCCCTGAGTTGTATCATAGATCAGTTGGCAGCCTCCAGTTGGTTGAGTTTAAATTTCATCTTTCTCTAATATGGCATTTACAAGCAGTAGCCCAAGTTAAGTTGTTTTTTTATTATTGCATGTTTGTGGTACATAATATTTACATTCCCTGTGTGGAGTTGGCACATGTGCAGAGCACAGTTTAATTTTTTTCCTCTCTTCCTTCTCCTCCCTGCCTCCCTCCATCTCTTGATCCTCTTTCCCCTTGAGAAAAACCTAGCTCTCTACTTCCTATGAGCAATTACTTTTGTAAGTCAAGCAAGGCCAAGGTTACCTCCTGGGCCTTAAGGCCTCTGTTAGCTTTCTGTCACTGAGACAAGGTCTGAGATAAACAGCTTACAAGGAGAAAAGATTATTTTGCACAGGTCACTTGGCCTTTTTGTTTTGGGGCACATAGTAAGGAGAGAGCTGCTTGACTGTGTCAGCCAGGATGCGAGAGAGAGCAAGGAGCGCTGGGTTCCAAGGTCCCCTTGAAGGCCACGCCTCCGATGACTCACTTCCTCCCACTAGGCCCTGCCTCCCAAAGATTCCCCTGCACCCAGCAGAGCTGCAAGTCAGGAGGCAAGCCTTCCACAAGGGCCTTGGAGAAGAACGTCCAGGTCAGACTCTAATGCTGGCTTTGTGAGCTGGGGTGGGGGAAGGGCTCAGGCCCGGTCTCTGTCTCATTTTACTTTAACAGTCACACAGGGGTGGCACTGGTGGATCTTCCAGAGAAAGGTTCTGCTTTGTGCTCCGCCTGTGTCTGCGAGTGTTTCCAGAAGAGATGAGCGTGTGAGCTAATTGCCCAGGTAAAGTCCGCACCTGCTTCCCTCCCTGTGGGTGGCACGGTCCGGTCTTCTAAGGCCAGATGGAAGAGAAAGGCAGAGGAAGGTAGGACTCATGCTCCTTGACTGTGTAAACGGGGATAGGGACTTTACCTGTCCTCAGCCCTCTAGGTACCAGACTCAGACTGGAATCTCCATGTGTGTGCCTCTGGTTTATGGGCATTCGGACTTCTCAGCCCTACACCACCAGTTTTCCTGGGCCCCCAGCTTGTTGATGGCAGAACCTTAAGTCTCAACTTCCCCAAGTGTGAGTCGATTCCTCAGAACAACCATTGCCAAGATTGCTGTGGTTCTGTTTCCCTGGAGAACCCTGACCGGTACACCACAATCTCACAGTAAGGCCTCCGGCCCCGGGAAAACCCTCACCACACCCAGCTGTCCAGAAGCCTTCCTGTCCACACTCGGGCTCCCATGAAACCCATCTCCGTGTGTCCCCATCCTGCTTTCTGGTCTGAGTGCTGTGTCCTTGACCCTGCTGTCTCTGCACTGTGTGCTTCTCGCCTGCGGAGTCTTCCGTCTGTGTGAGCACATGTCCAGATGAGGAAGCCTTGTCTGTTGCTTCTCTGTGTCCATGGCCCAGAGCATGGATTGACATAAGGAAAATATTAATAACTGTTAAACTCTTAGTATCATACCTACAAGTTGCTTAAAACTTAGCAAGTAAGCGAGGTGACACAACAATGTCAGAACCCAGCCATATTTCATGTAACAAAGCAAGTGGACCCAAGATTAGTCAGGAGATGCCTGCAGAGCCCAGGACCCCTGGGGAGGCCTCTGCCTGCCCAGGAACCATGGCTTTGGTACTGAGTGCTGGGGTCAGCTGTCCTTGTTACCTCGGGAACAGCTGAGTCCAGCAGTGGCTGGTTAGGCCCTCAGCTGTCGGGTGGCCCACAGCTGCTGACCTGGAGCCTGCCAGGAAATGGCAGCACCAGGTGGGAGCCCGGAAGGAGGAGGTGGCCCCACAGGAATGCGCATTTAAGTGGCCTTGTCCTTCCTGGCACTTCTCATTGTCTACAAAAAAAAGAAAGAAAAAAAACCTCTCAAAAAGCATTACACACACAAAAACATGATTTGGCTGGTGTCCATTTGGGGTGGGCATTAGAGACATGGTAGTCAAAAGCCAGGCCACGGGTGGTCTTTTTTTTTTTTTTTTTTTTTTTTT
>PVLD010023741.1:0-26852 GCA_004027595.1 Dinomys branickii | reverse complement strand
CTGAGCGGGATCCCGGAGCGCTGCCCAGTTTGGCGCAGTTTGTCCCAGTAGCGCGTTCTCTGTCGGGTTCAGGAGCTGAAGCCGTTCTTCCCTCCGCACTCGCTCTCTCGGCTGGTCGTCTTCTTCCCGGAAGTCCTCATTTCTGTCTTCATATTGCTATATTTCATTGTTTGGGTGGTAATCCTCTGGGAGGTTCTCTTTCTGCTGCCTACCCGGTCGCCATCTTCCCGGAAGTCCCCAGAAAAAGCTTTTGATAAAGTCCAACACTCATTCATGATTAAAACCCGTACAGAAAAAAAGAATAGATGATCTTTACCTCAATCTGATAAAAGCCACCTTGAAAAACCAACAGCAAACATCATATCTATTTAGACAAAAACTGAAAACTCTCACTCTAAAATCAGGAACAAGACAAGGATGCCCACTATCACCACTCATATTCAATTAGTTCTGGAAATATTAGCCAAAGCAATTAGACAAGAGAGAGAAATGAAAGGAATAAGAACAAGAAAAGAAGAATTTAAATTATTATTCACAGATGATATGACACTCTAGGTAGAAGACCCCAAAAACTCCACCAAAAGACTTGCAGATTTAATAACCAAATTCAGCTTCATAGCTAGATACGAAGTCAACACTCAAAAATCAATAGCATTCTTATACATAAACACTCAAAATCAATAGCATTCGTATACATAAACACTCAAAAATCAATAGCATTCTTATACATAAACAACAAACTCACTGAGAGAGAAACTAGGGAAACCACACCCTTCACAATAGCATCCCCAAAATGAAATACTTAGGAATCAATTTAAGAAAGGAAGTAAAAGATCTACACAGCAAAAATTACAGTACTCTGAAAAATGAGATCAAAGAGGATATCAGAAAATGGAAAGATATTCCTTGCTCATGGATAGGAAGAACCAACATTGTGAAAATGGTCATATTCCCCAAACTGTCACACAGATTTAAGGCAATCCTGATCAAAATACCATCAGCATACCTTACAGACCTAGAGAAAACATTCCAAAAAGTCATCCTGAACCAGAAGAGACCTAGAATAGCAAAGGCAATCCTAGGAAACAAAAGCAATGCAGGAGGCATCTCAATCCCTGCCTTGAAATTAGACTACAAAGCTACTGTGATAAAATCAGCATGGTACTGGCAAAAAGCAGACCTGAGAATCAATGGAACAAATTAGAGGATGCAGACACAACTACAAACACACTCAGCCCCCTTATAAAGGAGTCAAACATGTTCATTGGAAGAGACAGCCTCTTTAATAAATGATACTGGTAAAACTGGCTTTCCACAGGTCAAAGACTAAAACTAGACCCATGTCTATCACCATGCACTAAACTTAAGTCAAAATGGATCAAAGACCTAAATATTAAAAGAGAAACAACATACTTGAAGAGAAAGTAGGTAGAAATCTTGAAGACAGGGGTAGGCAGAGAGTTCATGAAGAAAAACTAAACTGCACGGGAAATACTTCAAAGAATCAATAACTGGGGTCTCACCTTATTAAGAAGTTTGTGCACATCAAAAGAAATCATCAACCAAGTGAAAAGAAAACCCACAGAGTGGAAAAATTTTAGCCAACAGTCCCTCAGACAAAGGACTTCTATCTAAAGCATATAAGGAATTGAAAAAAATCAGGCCCCCCCAAATTCAAAGACCCATCCAAACATAGGCATCTGAGATGAACACACACTTCTCAGATGAAGAAATACAAATAAATGGCAAACAAATATATGAAAAAATGTTCAACATCATTGATCACTGAAAAGATGCAAATTGAAACAATACTGAGATTCCATCTCAGCCCAGAAAAAATGGCTATCATCAAAAAATCAACCAATGACAAATGCTGGCAGGGCTGTGGGGAAAAAGGAACCTTTCTCCACTGTTGGTGGGTGTGCAGACTGGTACCATCACTGTGGAAATCAGTCTGGAGAGTCCTTAAAACAGTAGGATAAGACCAGCTATTCTCCTGAGAATTTTTTCAGAATTAAAACCATCATGCCACAGTGGTATATGTACACCCATGTTTATAGCAGCAAAATTTGTAATAGCTAAATCTTGGAAACAACCCAAGCGCCCATCAACTGAGGAATGGATTAAAAAAAGATGTGGTATTTTTATACAGTGGTGTACTTACTACTCAGCTGCAAACAAGGATAAAGTCAAGGCTTTTATAGGTAAATTGGTGCAGCTCGAAACTATACTCATAAGTGAAATAAATGTGATGTGCACATGTAAACATCATATTGTCTCCCCAGTGTAAGAAACTGAAAGAGTAAGTAAGATCCAAAATGTACAATAGATACTGTGACAGGGAAAGAAACTGCCAAAAGCAAAGAACAACTGGGATGGGGGAAAAGAGAAAAGAAGGGAAAAGAAAAAAATATGTATATACACACAAGAAAGCTAAGACATTTATACCACTTATTTGTTTTAGTTCATTGAAAGGAATGGTTTGCGCTTATATTGCTTGATCAATCTTGCACGTATATGTCTTGTAATCTGAGCAACTACTCTGAAGATAACAATACACAATATATTAACCATTGTTAATTTCTTGTTTGAAATTCTGTATCATTTTTATTGTTTTTTCTCTTTAAAATAAAAAAAAAACTACCATACCCATTACAGTTACTACGGTGTAGCTTTCATTGCTTTGCTATTAAAATACTTACAAATCAGTTAATTTAAATAAAAGTAAAACAATTTTTAATTCTAGCATGATTAAGAATGGATTACTCTTCCTAAATGCAAATAAAACCAATTTAACCTGTAATACTTAAAACTGAATAATTATTTATTGTGATTATTAGTTTATTTAATAAGTCTCATTAATTCTTATAACTGTGTCGCTCATTTAGGACATCATAATGATGAAGCAGGACCCTAAACTAGACTAGGTTACGTGTTTGATTGGCTTCCCACATTCTTTTGTCTTTATTTCTCCTCAGTCCACGTTGCAGTACGTACCGTGCACGTTCCTTATGTGGAGCTGGGCATGTGCAGAACACATCTTCACTCTTCCTTCCCCGTTCCCTCTTCCCCTCCCTCTCCCCTCATCTCTTTATCCCCTTCCCATCTGAGAAGGGTCTATCTTCCTGCTTCTTATTATCTTATTTTTGTTTTGCTTTTTATTTATACTTTAGGTTTCTCACATAAGAGAAACCCGTGATATTTAAGCGGGGGTGTCTGATTTCTCTCACTTCACATTATGGTCTCAAGGTGCATCCATTTTTCTACAAATGACTCATCTATCCTTCTTTATGGCAGAGTAGTACTCTGTTGTACTTAAATACTTCAATTTTGTTACCCATTCATCTACTGACGGACATGTAGGCTTTTTTCAAGACCGAGCTGGTATGGGCTGTGCTGCTGTTAACATGGGCATGCATCCATCGCTGCAATGTGACATTTTAACTGTTGGGGAGGATATCCAGGATAGGAATGGCAGAGTTGAATGAAATTTCTAGTTTTAATCTTTTGAGGACTCTCTGTACTGATTTCCACAGGGGTTTTACTAGTTCACCTTTGCACCGACAGCACGGCGCGCTCCTTTCCCCCTGTAGCCTGTCTAGCACTTGTTATTATTTGAGTTCTTGGTGATGGCCGCTCTTACGAGGGGCAGGATGGAATCTCAGGGTCATTTTAGTTTGCATTTCTGTAATGGCCGGAGCTGTGGATGGTTTCCCATACTCTTTAAATATTTTAAGTACAATCATCTTTAGGTTTAATTTCCTCTAAATTTATCAAGGGCAACAAATGATCTCCCTTGGTTCCGTCAATATCAGCACAGGGGCTTCATAAGCAAGTGTGCCATTTTATTAGTGTAAAATCTTAAATTCAAAATAAAAGTGGGGTGAAAAGTATGTCAAAAAAATTTTTTTTTTAATCTCTGAGAGACAGACACAAACTTTTTCAGGGTCTAACTTAGTTTTCATGCTGGGGAGGACTACTCTGTTGTGACCATGTAGAAACGGATAACACAACACCATTCCAGAAATGCGTGCAGACTCATAGGATCCCGTCCAGCACTTAGTCACTAAGCTGGGGTGAGGGGAGAGCGAGAGAGACCAGGACCCATGTCTATCAATTCCCCCCACGCTACAACTCTTCCTTTTAACTCTTCCCCCATGCTACAACTTTTCCTTTTAACTAGTTTTGTTCTGTTTGTAGAAACCAAAATGAAAAAGAAAGCACCTGATAAAGTCACTTCATATGGGCTTACACGTCAGCCGGTGTGGGCTAAACAAAGTCAGCTGCTCCATCCCCAGAACCAGAGCAGGGACAGCTGGACTCCTAGAGTTCTCTGGGCTCTCAGCGTTTCTGCCCTGGTGCTTGATGGGAAGATGGTTAGATTCATCCTAGCCTTCCTTTATTCTCAGTCTCAGATGAAAACCAACTTTTTCCTGGTGTCACAGTGACAAACCTGACTGAGCAGATACAAAAGACACAGGATAAGTAGTAAAGTTTCAGGACAGTCCATTAATGTGAGATTGAATCTGATGATCTATCATATACTTCAGAAGTTTTCTTTGGTGAGAACTGGGATAATAAAGAGTCCTTTAGCACCAGCATGTGACTGCAGGCATTGCTTCCTGTTTCTGGGCAACCCCCTTATCAGGGAGTTCACTAAGCACTGATGCTTTGTGGCTCTTAAGCTTAGGAGCTAAGGTCTTAAATGTAGCTTCCATGTGGTCAATGGCATTGGGGTTCTTAGCAGCTTTCAAACAGAAGCACACTGTGTGGGCATTGGCACGTTTTTGTGCCCAGTCTGTGGGCACCTGAATGGCACTTCTCCAGTCACATTTATTTCCGAGAATCCATGGTATGTCATTTGCTAGCAAATGCTGCTCGCACTTCCCTATCCAAGATGGCAGGCGGGGGACATGCAGCCATACCGGTCACATCGTACACAGTGTGCACATTGTGGTCTGGATGCGCCAGTGTCCACCACTTGGTCTTGGACATCTCCCCTGGTGAAGGCCTCAGTGTACTTGGGGAAAGTGGCCAGCACAGAAGCAGTACGTCAGGTATGTCTTGCTCACACTGAAGTCCCTGAGCGTGATGGTCATGAAGACGTGGGAAGTGGGCCAGAGGCAGAAACTCTGAAGCCCCTGAAGACACGATGCAGCTGGCCAAGAAGCTGCCCTCAAGTGACGGCTGCATCCCTGAAGCCCTTCTTTGGCCCTGCCCCACACTGGGGCCACTGAAGGCAGACGCAGGGTGGCCAGGGAATTACCCCACTGCATGGGCACACCCAGCTGCTGGCCCCACTGGCCATGCACTTCCCAGGAGCTGTGGCCAGGCTGTGGTGTACATACATCCTAAAGAGGGTGATTTAGAGAAAAAGAGGCCTATCTTCGGAACACAGCTTGGTCCCAGTATAAACTGGGGAACCAAGCATACTGGCCGAAGACTGAGTCTGAATTCTAACCCCATTCTCCAGTGAGACCCTCTCTGTAAAAAGGCGGGCAGTGGCAAGATAGCCCCAGCACCCAGGTGTTTATGAATTTATAGCAGGACTCTAGCCTTGGGAACTCTTGCTGGATCTGTGTGGCTGCGGCCTCCATGTCGCACAGACCCCCAGCACCTGAGCCAGATACACAGAGCCCTGCTTTCCACCAGCACCGTGTGGGTGGGGATCTGTCTCCCTGCGCCCAGTGTGGGGCCTATAGTGCCTGATACTGGCCCCCTCTCTGCCTCCCAGACAGCAGACGGTGCTCTTTTTGCTGTGTCTGCTCCGTTAGTGAGGCAGAGGCCCCTTCGCCTCCTTCCTGCCAGCTCCTGCCCCAGCAATCGCATCCCCAGTGGGACTGAGATCAGGAAACCAGCGAGCCTCTCTTCACTCAGGGGTAACCCAAGAAAATGGGGAGAATCCTACGTATTTTCAAATCACTTGTTAGAGGATTTCCCAAAGTATATTAACAGTGATCCGGGGTCGGCAGAGGGGAGTCCCTCAAAGGCCATGCATTTTACAATGCAGTTGAATGGAATTTCTACTTTTAGTTTTTTTTAATTTCTGATTTTTTAGATTTTCTAGTTTTTTGAGGAATCTCTATACTGATTTCCAAAGTGATTGTACTAGTTCACATTCCCACTAGCAGGGTGGAAGGGTCCTTTCTCCCACATCCTCTCCAGCTTTTGTTATTACTCGATTTCTTGATGATAGCCATTCTTTCTAGGGTAAGATAGAACCTCAGTGCTATTTTTTTAAAATTTACATTCCTCCAATGACCAGAGATGCTGAGAATTTCTTCATGTATTTATTGGGCATTTGTAATTCTTTTGGGAAGTGTCTATTCATTTCACTTGCCCAAGTTTTGATTGTGTCTTTTATTTTGGGGTATAATTTTTTGTGTTCTTTATATATTCTGGATATTAATCCCCTGTGTGAGGAATAGTTGGTGACTTTTTTCCCCATTCTGTAGGTTGTCTGTTCACTCTGTTGGGAATTTCTTTTGCTATGCAGAATATTTTTATTTGACAGGATTTCATTTGTTGTTTCTCAGTATTACTTCCTGTGCTAGTAGGGTTCTATTCAGAAAGTCCTTGCCTGTGCCTATGACTTCAAGAGTTTTACCCATCCTGTCTTCCAACAGATTAACTATTTCCATTTTAACATTTAGAGACATGGTGAGAGATATGGGTCCAGATTTAGCCTTCTGCATGTGGACAGCCAGTTTTCCAACACAATGTATTAAAGAGGCTGTCTTTCCTCCAGTGTTTGTTTTTGGCCCCTTAATCAAAGATCAAATAGTACAGTGTGCTTGGAGTTGTTCTTGCATCCTCTATTCTGTTGCCTTTATCTGCAAAAGATTTTGTGCCAGTACTATGTTTTTTAAAATATATAAATATCATTGTAATTTTGTGATGTAATTTGAAATCCAGGATTGTGATTCTTCCTGCTTTGCTTTTGTTACACAGGATTGTTTTGCTATTCTGGGCCTTTTATATATATATAAATTTTAGGAATTTTTATTTGTTTGTTTTTTTGAGACAGGGTTTCACTATGTATGGTGATCCCTCACCTATTGCAGGAGTTACATTGCAGAGACCCCCATGATAGGTGAAAATCCACGAAGTAGTGGCACTATATTTATTATGTAGATATATTTAAGACTTTATAAACTCTTCCCACACTCTTATAAATCTTTCCCACTCTCTTACTAACCTTTCCCACACCCTTATCGGCACTTCCCATGCTCTTAAACACTTCCTATACTCTTAAACCCTTTCTGCACTCTTAAACCTACATAATTTGAACAGCACGTAAAATTCTATGTGGGTAGTCATCGTGAAGTGGACAAGGAGAGATGCTGAAGGTATGGGCACAGCGTGGGAGAGCAAATAGATGCTATGGTGACTGAGCCAATCAGCACGGAGGATAAAGAACACAGTGCTGTGGTTGGTCACCTTCCATTCCATCAGCCAATAGTGTGCTGTGTACAATCTCATGTTGGCAAACTTGCACAAGTGGTAGTGGGGTACTGCATTTCCATTGTGTACAGTACAGTATTTTTTTTTTTTTTTTTAAAGAAGGCAATTTATTTGTTTGTTTGTTTGTTTGTTTTTGCGGTACTGGGGATCGAACTCAGGATCCTGCGCTTGCTACGCAAGCGCTTATTCCACTGAGCTATATCCCCAGCCCTACAGTACAGTATTGTGCTGATGAAATACATACTGCATTTTATGACAATTTAATATTCTTTCAATATGTTTGAATTAACTTTTTTATATTTTATATTGTTTTAAATTTTTTAGGCAAAAATAATTAAAATAAAAAATTTTATGTAAATACCTATATATTGCAAAATCCCATAATATAGCAAAAACTGTGCAATACAGAACTAGATGTATTTTTTTTAAAAACCCGCAATACAGTGAAGCTGCAATAAGTGAACCGCAGTATAGCAAGGGATGATTGTAGTTCAGGCTGGTCTTGAACTCACTATGTAGCTCAAGCTAGCGTGGAACCCCTCCTATCTCAGCTTCCCAAGTACTGGGATTATAATTGTTCACCCTCACGCCTGGCCACTAGGATTATTTTCTTTAGTTCCATGAAGAATGCTGTTGGTATTTTAATTGGGGTTGTGTTGAATCTCTGTCAGTTTTGGAAGTATAGCCATTTAGACTGTTTTGGTCCTGCCCTCAGGAATAGGGGATGTCTTTTTGTTTTCTGATGTCCTCTTTGCACTCCTTTTTCAGAGTATTGTAGTTTTCCTTGTAAAGGCCTTTCACTTTTTTTTTTTTTTGGTTAGGTTAATTCCTAAGTGTGTATTTTTCTCGGTGTTATTGCCTCAGCCTGACTTTGGAAGTACAGACCCCTCACTAAGGTCAAGATGTCGTAAAGACCAAAGGGCTTCAGTAGATAACCAGAGGTCACCTGGATGCAGCGTCAGCCTCTTGCATTGTGTAGTTGGAAGAGCTCTCTCCTCTCTCCTCGCTGTGCTCTCTCCCGGCGTCAGGGTCGTGGTGGCCATTTGCCCTGGGGTGGCCTGGACTCTCCTGCTGAGCTTGCCCACAGTTGGCAGCGAGGCTTGCTGTAATGCTTGGGAACACTTTGCTCATTTGCAGACGCCACTCGGGTCTCAGGGACTCTCCTGTTACCCTAGCAACAAGAGGCATTTTGAAGAGAATTAAGGTGATTTGCTTCCAACCATTGAGGTGGCCTACTCTAGAAAGATCTCTCCCTTTGCTAAACAAAGAGAGATGGAAGTTCACATAATTAAAAATTTATTTTTATTTCATTGCACTAAATGACATCTTTTTAAAAAGCCTGCATATATATGCAGAAAAAGAGCATGACTTCTCATCAGATGTTGTTACCCTTGTATGGGGGACCCTAGAGGGTGTCGTATATCACAGAACCCCCCCCCCCCCCCCCCCGCACTGCCGGCCCTAAGAAAAGACATTGAAAACGCACGTGCAGCAATCTCAGTGGCCAAGGCTACCGAGCAGCCGTTCGCAGTACCAATAAATGTCTGGAAGCTCCTGGCCCCACTTTGAGCACCTCTTGTAATTGTAGGGGCCAAAGGTAACATATTAATCCCATGATGTCTCAATCACTTTAGCATTGAAATATTTATGCATATTTTTCTTTTCCTGAGGTGTGTATGTATCTCTCTCTCTCTCTCCCTCTCTGTCTCTCTCTCTCTCTCTCTCTCTCCCCATATATATTTCTTGGTGTCTTGGTGTCACTTCCCTCTTAGTTGTCCCATTTTCAAATGAAAACATGCATTTATGGATTAAATAAAGATAACAAACTACACCCCTTATTTAAATTGAATTTCTGTTTTCTTGCATTGTTTGTTTTCCTATAAATCAGAAAATCAACGCTCCAGGAGACTATTTTTGTTCACTGGTACTCATTTCCTTTAAAGTCTTCCTGAAAGGTAGAATCTGGTAGGCGCATGGCACCGCGGAACAGCCTTTGCCAGCTTTCGTCACATGGGTCACTCTGATCTTTGGTGGCACAAGAAGGAAAACTCCATGTGTGATGTGTGACGCCAAAATATGGCTAAAGAAAAAGATTCTAGGAACCAAGCAACATTGTGAATATACAAACATTTATTGAAGAATCTCATGTTCCTGTGTGTTTGTTTCTTCTGTGTGAGAGAATTGTTTAATTGAAGTTTTGTATTCTGAGTAACTGCTTTGAAGACAGTGACCCTCAGTGTATTAACTATTGTTAGTTCTTGTTACTTTGTAATGAAATTTTGTTTTATTTTTTCATAAAAAAGAATGAATTCTCAACGACAAAGCAAAATAATTTTGAAAAATGTAAAGCACAGAGAACTGGAATAAATCTATGATGATCTGAAGCTAACAGAGGTTTAAAGAGTTTGATATTAATTTAAAAGAGCCCTGAACATTAAAGGTCATGGTTTCTTTTTTGTTTTTTAAATCAGAAAAGCAACTACACAGGAACTTGCATTTTTTTTTTTTTTTTTTTACCCTGGGTTTCCTGTTTCTTTGACCCAACTCTCCTTTTGCTGTATGGTTTCAGGATGTGCATTAGGGAGGGTTTGCTCTGGCTCCTCCCAGAAGTGGGAGGAGGAAGTGCATCGCTGCTCCGGAGTTTGGGGAATTTTTCCAGGCGTTTTCCTACAGTCCCTGGGGGGACAGGGCAGAGGCCTGAGTGCACTGTAATAAGAGAGAAGGACCGTTAGGTGGTGACAAAAGACAAACTTCTAGTCCCTCACCACAGCCCTGGAAGCCTCTGGCTCTGAGATCACGTCAGGGTCCAGCAGGCTGAAATCAGAAGCATAAGGTGTTTATCAACCAGACAGGAAAAACAAGCTAAAACAAAAACCTCCACCCCAGTCGGTGCCGAGATGAAGGTATCATTTGTAATGCTTTACCCAAGATGACTGGTTTAGAGCTAAGTGTGGTGCATTTGTAAAAGCTTCAGGATGGGCAGGTGCTTGCTAGGGTTTCCCAGCCTTGCACCGTGAGGAAGGAATCTAAACTCAACCAACTGACTGCATGTTGACAATTTTGATGAAGACACAGGATTTTCCTGAGGCTTCAAATGGCTCTAATTTACTCGAGAAACATGAGGAGAATGTGAATTATCAAAGCGGCAGATTGTTCTTCCTGTCCTCCCTCCAGTCCCGATAGAAGGCAAGCCAAATAGTTGGAGATAAACCCAGGATCCTAGTGAACATATTCCTTTTGCAGGTTCCTAGGGTGCTTGTCTTTTTATTGCTTTGTTTTGGAAAGAATTTCTTGGAAGTTGAAAAACTGAATTGCAAAATCTTTAATATGCACTAGTAGTTGGCTGTGGTGGCACATGTCTGTAATCCCAGCACTTGGGAGGCTGAGGCAGGAGGATTGCTGTGAGTTCGAGGCCAGCCTGGGTTATATAGTGGGACCCTGTCTCAAAACCAACCAACCAAACCAAAGCAAACCCAACCCCCCCCAAGAAACAAAAAAATCAAACCAAACCGAGAACAATGAGAAAACATGCATTAGTAGTATGTTAGGATATCTTCTAACTAGAAATCTGGCGATTCTCAAATATATGGTCATGGTCTCACCTGTGGAAGGTTCAGGCAGGGAGGGGGTAAGGTGTGACTAGAAGAGGGGTGGGGGGCTTAGTGTATGGGGATCCCTGTCAAGTCCAGCATTCTGTGGGTTCAGTGTCTGGATCTTCCCTGCACAGTAGCAGCAAGCCTTCTCTCAGATGCCCGTGAATCAGGCCGTCTACAGTTGAGGGTTAGAATCGTGTTCTTCTCTTTCACGTCATTTTTACTTGCTAACGTGGGTTGTGTGCCTGCTGAGTCTGGGTCTGTCTTAAGGGCTTCAGGAAACTGCTGTGGGAACCTGCTGACATGAACACCACCCTCATTTGACAGCAGGGGAAACTGAGGCTGGAGGAGCTTGAGTGTTTGCATAAGGTCGCACATCACAGACATGGCCAAGCTGGAGCTGTGATGTGTGTGTGTTCCTCCTCAGAGGAAGGGCCAGCTGCCCCAGTGAGCCTCGGTCTTGCGTCACTTGGCACTGGCTGTGCATCGAGCAGCAGGCAGGCCGAGCCTGACCGGGGGGTCCTCGTTTCCCGGCCTCCTCTGGTCCAGGGTTCTGTCCTTCAGCTCGGTGCTGCCTTGAAGATGGACTTCCAGGCCCTGGAAGAAAGTGCTGTCCCCACGGATGTGGTTTCCTAGCAGATCCATCAGAGGGCGCCCCTCCCTAAGCCCAGTTCCTTGTGCTGCTGGCTGTGGCCCCCAACTCCAGCCCAGGTGGAGAGGAAATCAAATCATGTCAGCCCAGAGCGCTCTAGTAATTGCTGGGTGGTTTTAGATCCAAAGTTTCGGGTTGCAGAGAGAAAAATCTAAGACTGCCATCTGCCGTCTCCAGCCTGGCAGTGCTCACCCCGAATCTGGAAGCACGCAGAACTCAGTGCTTAGCTGTCAGCTGCACCGTACACTTGCCGCCGGCTCGTCACAGCACTTTAAACTCCGAGGACACTCCCTTCCGCCTCTCACTCCTGGAGTGTTTAAGGAGTCGAGGGGCGTCTGCATCTTAGAACCTTTTTGTTTTGTTTTGTAGCAGGGCGGTTTTGTTTTTTTTAAAATTGTCTTTGACCATAGCCATCAAGTGACAGAGATTATCTAGGTTGGAAAACAAAGCTCATGTGAAAAACATCCCGTTCAGAGACTTACTTCTCAGGTTCAGCAGAACCACCCCCGTCTCCTGAATCTACTTTGTGTTTCTTCTTTCCTGTCCTTTAAAGGGAGCTTCTTCCTTTTTGTGAGAGCCTTACCTTGCCCATGAGATGCTGACTCCCTCTCCCGGGGCCTTCTAGAGACTTCCTCATGGCAGAAGCAAGCTGCGGGACTTCCCAATCAGGTTAGGAAGGGCAGAGAGGTCCCACCTGGCCTCTTTTGCGGAACACCACCCTCGGATCCCAGCTGTGGCCGCTGGGAGAGGCTCTGTAGGATTCCCGCGGAATGCGGCTCTGTTGAAGGTGGGAGTAAGTGAGATTTCAGATGGTTCCTGCTCCAGCCTTTGAGCCACCATGACTTGAACCTTGCCCAAACTGCAGACTCACATGCACAGGAAGCTCTTTGGTGGACTGGTTTGTGTGCAGCCACGGATCATCAGAGCAGCACACACACACACACACACACACACACATACACACACGCTGCTTTCTTTCCCTCACTGTCCAAGTCTTTACTCATTCCAGAAGCAGTGGCTTTCCCCACCATGTGCGTATGTCTGGATCCCGCCTACAGGCGAAGGCTGCCTGATGTCACCTCTGACATCGTGCACCCCTCAGTATTTCCCCAGAGGGAATTCACTGAGCACTCACTCTGATCTCTCCAGTGTTCTAACCAATCTCTGCTGATCCCCTAATGGCCTCGTGTGAGTATAATCTGCCTTCTCCTTCTGGCCAATGGCTTTTAATTTTTTTGAAACTCTGTTGAAATAGATCCCCAATATAAGAATCAGATGCAGGCAGAGCCGCTTTCATTGTAGTTAGGGAGACTTTGAACCCCAAGGGACCTAACTCAGAGCTGTTTGAAAACTGTGATAGATTGTAGATTTTTTTTTTTTTTTTTTTTTTTTTTTTTTTTTTTTTTTTTTTTTTTTTTTTTTGCCTTTTTGAGACAGGGTCTCGCTATGCAGTTCAGGCTGGTCTTGAACTCACTTTGTAGCCCAGGCTGGTCTCCAACTCACAATGATCCTCCTGCCTCAGCCTCCTGAGTTCTGGGATTACAGGCGTGTACCACCATGCCTGGCAAATTGTAGAATTTTTTTTAAAATCAATTTTATTGACGTTTCACTGACACAACAGTCTGTGCCTGTTTTGAGTGAATAGGTTGATGAATCCTGGCAAACTTGTACGATCACACACCCAGCACCCTTGTGGAGCTGGCCAGGGACAGGGCATTCTCTCACCTTTTAAGTCCCCCTCTGTTCCTGTACGGCAGACCCCACCTGCCCACCTGTCCCCAGACGACGGCCGCTCAGCGTGGGGAGCTTCTAGCTCATGTTTCCTCTATTCTAGAACTTCGTGTTTACTCTTCCTTCCCGGTGGTGTTTGTGAGGCCCATCCACACTGCTGGTACAGCTGCTTATTCCTTTCATTGCTGCATGTGGCATCACCGGAGGTTTTTTGTTCTTTTATTCACACTGCTATTGGCAGGCAGGTGGGTCATTTCCAGTTAAGGGTATTTTTAATAAAGCTGTCGTGGACATTTGTGCACAAGTCTTCTTGCACACAAATATTTTAATTTTCTAAATAAATACCCGGTGGAGAATTGAGGGGGTGGGTTTGGGGGGCTGAATCCACATTCCATTAAGTTTTGCGAGCCTGATCGCAGTGCCTTGAGCCCAGCTTGAGAAGAATTTCTTGGTGAGGAAAGGGAATTAACACTTGTTGCGTCTTCCCCTTGCCTCCCCCCCCCCCCCTGTCTCTTGATCCTCTTCCCATGTGGGAACTACCTGTCTCCCTGTTATGTGTCTTTTACTTTGCTCTTTGCTGTCTGGGTTTTGCATATAAGAGAAACACTGTGATATTTAAGCTTCTGTGTCTGATTTATTTCACTTAACAGTATGTTCTCAAGGTGCATCCATTTTTCAACAAATGACCCGAGTGTATTCCTTTTTGTAGCACAGTAGTATTCCATGGTGTGTAAATGCCACACTTTTATTTTTTTGTACTGGGAATCAAACTCAGGACCTTGTGCTTGCCAGGCAGGTGCTGTGCCACTGAGCTATGTCCCTGCCACCCCCCTGCTTTATCCATTCATCCGTTGCTGGGCATATGGGCCACTTCCAAGATTTAGCTATCATGAGCTATGCTGCTATAAACATGGGTATGAGTACATCACTGTAATGCGATGTCTTTAACTCTTACAGGAAGGTATCTAGAAAGGGAATGTCTGAATCAAGTGGAATGTCTAGTTTTATTTTTTTGAGGAATCTTCATACTGATTTGCATAGTGGCTGTACTAGTTTATCTTCCCACCAGGGATGCAGAGCATTTCTATTTTTCCCCACAGGCTTGCCAGCATTTGTTATTGTTTGATGACCATTCTTTCCAGGGTAGGACAGAATCTCAGTGTTATTTAAATTTGCACTTCTCTACTAGACAGTGGGATTGAGCATTTTATCCTATATTTAATGGCCATTTGGATTTCTTCTGTGAAGTATTTATTCAGTTTGCTTGCCCAATTTTTGATTGGGTCTTTAAATTTCGGGGGGTCTAATTTGTTGAGTTCTTGATATATTCTAGATATGAGTCCTCTCTCTGAGCAATCACTGACATTTTTTCCCATGTTGTAGGTTGTCTTCACTCTGTTGCCTGTTTCTTTTGCAGTGCTGAACTTTTTTCTTTTAAATGTAATATGCTCCCATTTGCTGATTCTCGAAACTATTTTCTGTGCAGCTGGCAGTCTGCTGAGAAAGTCCTTGCCTGCACCTACGCCTTTAAGAGCTTTGCCTATCTTGTCTTCTGGTAGGTTAAGTGCTTCTGTTTTAACATTTAGTCCTTTGATCTATTTTGATTTAGATTTAGTACGTGGTGAGAGATGTGGATCCACACTCAGTCTTCTACATGTGGACAGACAGTTTTCCCAGCACCATGTATTAAAGAGGCTGTTTTCCCTCCAAGGTATGTTTTTGGCCCCTTTGTCAAAAATCAGGTAGCTGAATGTCTGATACCTGGGGTTGTTTCTGGATCCTCTCCTCTGTTCTGTTAACACCTGTACCTGTTTTTGTGCCGGTGGCGTACTGTGTGTGTCACAGTAGCGCTGTGATACACCTTCAGGTCTGGGATTGCTGGAGTCCTTTCATTGAGTCATGGGAATCTTTTGGAGAACAAGAGCTTTGAGGGTCTCAATGCTCTTTAACTTTCACGTCCATTTGTCTCCTCCAAGCGGACAGGCCCCTGGGGCGTGAGGAAAGCATTACCTGGACAGGGTGATGCAAAGCTGGGATGTGCTGTTTTGTCCATACTGGCTCATGACATACTGACAAACTTGTTTTCACAGGTAAGTAGCCTGCTGCCCTGGCTCCTCTCCAAGGTGCCTTCCTCTCTACCATCTCCTACTCCCACACCCATCTCTGCAGCGACCTGCTGACCCTGCTTGTTTCCATGCCTCACCACTCTCCTCCCCACCAGTTGGCTTCATACCAGAAATTACTAAAGACTTCAGCTGTAAGTCCTGGCTAGAAATTATCTTTAAAAGAGAACTTTACAGGAGTCTTGATTTTAAAACTTTAATGATAAGTATAAGGGGCGACTGAAAATTGTGGTGAATGTTTAAATTTAAAAATTTATTATAGTACAATACACATTGCCAATCATCCCCTTCAAAATACTTCCACTCAGGTTGAATACGCTGATTATTCTTGTGACTTTCTGAAGCAGTTCTGGGAGCCTTTACGAGGTGTAATGAACAATGTGGTGAGGGCTACCACTGAGCCCCATCCAAAGGTAAGACAGGCACATAAAATCATCCTAGTGTGTCCTCATCCACTTTATCCACTGGAGCTCGCGCTGTTTGATGTTTGGTTCTTCTCCAAAGTCAAAATGACCATGAGAGGTAAATGTTGTACTTCAGTTCAGGACATCAACCAGTCATGAGAGTGCAATTAAAGACAAGCAGGAAAGAGGATCCCAGAGCTGCTTCAGAAAGTGCCAAGAACATGGGTAAGTGTATTTGAGGAGGAGTTATTTTTAGGTGGATTAATGGCAACGTGTCTTTTGCTGTAATACATCCTTTTTATTTAAATACACATTTATTGTTCTATCATACCTTGTGTAGTGATTCCTATTCTACTTAGCTATTAGTTTTTCCTTGATAAGTTGTCTTTTTGACTTGAAAAAATACTCCCAGGTCAAGGACAAAAACAACAGTAGCCTTATGAAGATGAAGATGAAAAGACAGTCTTCGTGGTTGTGCACAGATGTGTGTACGTGGCTGCCTGTGGTGAGCTGGCGTGTGTGTGTGTGTGTGAAGGAACTAATAACCCTAGGAGATGGTAACATGGAGCAGGAAAAGAGTACAGTCTTTTGCGACCAAATGCACCGTTCTCACTGGGGTGCGTGCCAAGGCACTTGGTTCTCTTTAATCACGCATAGCCCCATGAAGAAATGATTGGAGATGATGGATATGGTTTTCTCAAAGATTGTAATCACTTCCAGATATTATATAAGGACTTTCTTTGTGAAATTTTGCTTAAAATTTCATTTGATTTGTCTTGGGGAAGACAAAGGAAGAAACTAGAAATATTCCTAATAAGTGGGAAAATTCCAAATAGGTGATGATGGTGGAAGATTCTTTTTGAAGATGCCTTTGCATATATAAGGTTTATTTTATTAAAAATGATGTTAGGGTTAGGGCTGGAGTTAGGGTTAGGGCTGTCCAACTATGAAATCATGATCCAAAATAAACCTCTCATCCTTTAGTTTGTGGGTGTTGAGTGTTTTGTATCAGGAGCGAGGAAGGTGACTAGTATAACTCTTAGGTCAAAAGCCCGAGGCCACGCTGGAGAGGTCATGGAGGGAGACACAGCACCGCGGTTTCTAGAAGAGTCAGGTGTCCCGCTCCTCCACTTGCTCTGTGGTCCTTCTTCTTGACCAGTGCCGAAAGAACGGCAGCTCAGAGACTATGGAATGCCATGTCTGTTTTTCCCTGAGAGCGTGATTCTCTTCCTGAATGTTTGCTTTGCTGGAGCTCGGACTTGGTGTGCAACACCAGCTTGATGATGGGTTTTTCATATTTCTAAGCAGATGCACGCAGAACATCAAAAGCCTTCCTTTGTCTGGCAGGGGCAGCCACGTCCCTGTACTGTGCTATCCTCCCAAGCAGAGACACTTGTGAGTGCAAGGTTTCTAGGTTGCACTGAGGCTAGCGCCGTGGGCCAGTGAGTAGCCCATGGCTCATCTCTGCTATAGCCACACCAGGGCATTTGGTTGTGGCCTCTAGTTTTGTGGCTCTTTCCCCATCAACACGTGTGGCCTGTGTACATCCACCCCTTCAGGTTTCTGTCTGCTTGGTGTCATCAGCAAGGCCTCCCAACCACAAAATGGAACTGCCTTCTCTGAACAGGTTATGCATGGAGTTACATACGACCCAGCAACACTGCTTCTATGTGTATACTCAAGAAAATGAGGTCACAGGTCCACATACCCACATGTCCATGAGTGTCCATAGCAGTATTATTTATAAGGGCCAAATTCTCACCAACAGAAGAATGGACTAACAAAATGCGGAATAGAATGGAATATTCCATTATGAAATATTACTGAGCCATAAAAGGAATAAAGTATTGACCCCTGCTACCACATGGCTGAACTTTGATGATATTATGCTCACTGAAGGACTCCCTCCAGGTCAGCAAGGCACTAGATGTTAAAACATCAGAATACAGAATGAAAAAGACATGGTTAATATACCTGAAGGTTCAGCTGCAGTAGATCTTAGAGCTTGGGAACAAAGATGACCTTGAAATGATTTGTTCTGGGGACATCAAGGTATTGGGAGCTAGTGATGAATGGCTAGGAGGCCACCTGTGAAGAGGTTCCCCACTCTTGGGGTAGCGCGGTGTCGAGGAAATTGGTCTGGAAAGTAATGCTCACAGCCAGATCAAATAAACCAAGGTTGCAAGCATCTTAAGTCCACAAGATGCTGAGCAAATACCGGAAGACGCTGACATGATGGCGCATGCAGCAGAAGTGCTGTGCCCAGGAGTTAAATGCTGTGTAAAGCAGAATGAACTAGGAGTTCCTCCCTACAATGCTGGCCGACTCCCAGATGTTGTTAGTAATCTACTTATCACCAGACCTATTTCACTTGTCGTGTTGGAGGCCGCAGATATCTGCTGCACTTTATCAGTCGGTCAGCGTATCTTTACTGAATAGCTTGGCAGGTGTGGAGTGAAAGCTGGTCTCTGAGCATCTGTAAACTGCACTTGAAACGCTTGACTTATACCCATGCCCACACCCCCACCCACCATGGACCTCCCTCTCCACACTTTTATAGCGGCACAGTCACTGCACATTTGTCAGCCGGGAAATAACCTTGGTTCTTCCGAGGGGTGATCAAAATATATGGCGAGTGTTTAAATGAAAATAAATCATTACAGTAAAAGTGACATTACCACTGACCCCCTTGCTGTCCTCCCCCTCACTTCCAACACCCCCATCCTTCCTGCCACTTCCTGACGCATCTCCGGAAGTCCCCTTCTGTGTCTCTGTAAGATGTGATGAAATTATGCTGAGTGCTGCCGCCAGGTGCCGTCCAATGGAAAGGCAGCTCGTAAACAAGGCTGTGTCTTCATCCGCCTCGTTCGCTGGATCCGATTCGGTGTGACTTCTGGCTCTTCCCCAAAGTCGAAATGACCGTGACATGGAAATGTTTTGAATCCATTCAGGACATGGGGGCAACTAAAGACACTCAGGAAAGAGGATTCCAGCCAGAGCTTCTGCAGAAAGTAGCAAGAACAGTGGGATGGTGTGTTCAAAGCGAGGGCGAGCGTTTTGAGGGGGATTCATGGCGATGTGTCTGTTACTGTAATAGATTTTTTAAAAAATCATGGTAGTTTTTGATCACACCTCATAGCGTAAAATATTTGGGGAAATGCTTCAGCGAAATGTGGAAGGAGTCAGGGAGCGTGCTTTCCCTGAGTCTTGTTCCCTCAGTAATTTTTACTCCTTGCCTCCCAGGCTCTGAAGCCAACAGATGCAGCCTATGACCTCAAATATTTTCTGTGTCCTGAAGCCTGGTCAATGCCCGATTTTACTGTCTGTGGTTGCTTGGTGACACCGAGGGGTCGTTGTGGGGGACGGCGGGGGAGTAAGTGGCCCTGAGTGGTTCTGAGCCGCCCTCAGGCCCTGAGACCTTCCTTTCGGCTGTGTTCTGGGGAAAGGATGTTGAGCCGCAACAGTGCTCTGCTGGACAAGCAGAGGCAGGAAGGTGAGGCCAGGGCTCTGCGTCTACCGCAGGCAGGGCCTCCTTTGGGCCCCTCCGTGGAATTCTTGTTCCAGAGGATGCAGCCAAGTGGGTTCTTTCTCTAGCCGATAGAGAAGCAAAAACATGTGGTGAGCCCGAAGACAAGGTTGAGCGACAGGCTCCAGAAGTCACAGATTTGTGAGATATGGTGAATACCTATGTGTTGGAGGCAGGATCCGAACTCATCTCACTCCATATCAGAAACCCACGGCTCATCTTTACACTTGTTTGTGCACCAACAAATGCAGTAAATATGGAGAGAATCCCAGCGCTGCTGCTGATCCCCCTTGTCCTGTCTCCTCCTCCTCCTGCCTGTCTCCTTCCATCCTTCTTTTTCTGTCTCCCCCTTCTCCCTCATCGTCCTCCTTTCTTCTCGCCCTACCTATCCCCTTTCTTTCTGTTTTCCTCTTTCTTCTCCTTCCTGTTATTATCGAGCTACCGTGTACTCTGTGTCCACTCGGCCCCAAGTGTCATGCCAAGCGCTCTGCCAGTGTCTTCTTCACTGTCCAGAGTGTCACCATCCCAGTCACCAGGACGACTGGTGACTGGGCGGTCAGAAACATCACACAGCTCATCTAAGATCTGCTAGCTGGGAAGGGCTGGGATTTGGCTCCATATTTTTCTGAATAATGCTTCTAATAGTTTGATATTTACTGGTATTCCTTGTGCAGGAAAAACCCCCTCCTTTTCTCCTTTGGCCTGGGTTAATTAACCTCAAGCCTTGTAAAATTTGAAGGCACGTAATCACTGTCCTGGGATTGTTTTGTGTACACAGAATGAGTGGGTTTTATCTTTGCACCGTCTGACAAGTTTTCATTTCTGTGCATGCAAGCTGGGAAGCTGGGATCAGCCGGGCTTGGTAGATGTCGGAGAGGCCTCTCCCACGGTTGCTCAGGGAGATTCTCACCCCTCAAGATCGTGGCATAGGTGTGCCTCAAGCATTGGTGGGTAGAAAACAAGCTATGGCTTTTAATTGGTTGCTCTTATTTTACTTTATTATATTAGTAACCCATGTTTGAAGCGTTTTTCTTATGGAAGTGACTGGTTGGGAGATTCCCCAATGGGAAGCCACACCAAGGCATGGAAGATACACGATGCTAGGACATCTGTGTAAAGGCACAAATTCTGTTTCCAGAACCAGCTCTGCATGTGACTTCCATGGAGGCCACAGTGTGCGACAGTGCTCTCTCACCCTGGCATGAAAACGGATTATTCTCCAGTGCCACAGGGTCATGGATTTTTTTTTTTCTTTTTGTACTGGGAACTAAACCCAGGGCTTTTGCACTGAGCCACATCTCCAGTCCTTTTTATTTTTTTATTTTGAGACAGGGTCCCATTAAATTGCTAATTTGCCTAGGCTGGGCTTGAACTTGGGATCTTCCTGCTTCAGTGTCCCGAGAGCTGGGGATTACCACTATATCTGGTTCACAGACAGTTTTTAGTCCAAGAGTAAAACCAACAGAAAGTTGACCATACACTAAAAACAAAACCAAAAATGCATTTTAAACAAGGTCTGTAACCTGAAAAGCACCTTGTTTTTCCTGAAAACAAACTGTGTTGCTCAATTTAAAAATCCTGGTGGCTTAGCAATCAAGGTGGCTTTGCAAAGTACATGACATCAACAACTAATCACACAGGCTAATGTACAGGCACCGGCCTGACTCAAAGCTTCTGTAGTGAGTGGCAGGGATCCCCTGGAGTCTGGTAACTATGGCAACAGCACTGCCATGGCAGCAAAAGGGGCTCCCAGAGCCCAAGGCACTCAGGCCAGGAGGCTAATTCCTAACACAAAGCCTTTTCTATGCTTCCCGGGCACAGGAAACCACTGGCCATGAAGGTAGCCAAGACAAACCTCAGGCTGAAGACTTGAGAGAGGAAATGTCAGTCCCATCTGTCCCATCATTGATTATTTCATTATGGGATGATGGGACATGCTAGCCCAGCTGATGAGGTAGCTCGGGTAGTGACCTGGTCCCTTGGGCTCAAGCATATGTGCATTCAATACTGAGGTCCCCATAGCCTTGATGCTGTCTTAAACATTTCTCATTGGGTGTACACAGAGTGCAACAGCCAAGCCATTTTAAATGCCTAGGAGCTTAGAAGGGACAGCCTTTACCCTGGGCTTGTTGTACGATAACCCTGTTGATTAGGATAGTGTGCTCGTTAGTGGCTGGCTTCGAGAGCTTTGCCATCTGTTCCCTACATGCCAGAGAAGCTGGACTAGAAATGACAGTTTGCTGTGTGACCCACAATTCCCGGGGCTGCCCTCCTTGGTCACATTCTTAGGCTGTTTGTTGTTGAATCACAGCAGCTTTGAAAACCCAAGATAAGATGGATCCCAAGCTAATAAAATATATCAGACTGGAGTATGGAGCCAGAAAAGAGGTTTAATTTTGAATTCTAGATACAGGGCCACATTGATTCAGAAAATTTAGTGATGGCAAAAATGTGTCTCATTGTCACCTTGTTTTGACACTTAATAGTTACCTGGAGGTACTTGATACTTGGAGGTTACCTGGATAAAACATTGGGCTTTGTGCTCAAAGCTTGGTTCTCTGATTTTCCAATTCCCTTTCTTTACTATGCTGTGAGAATGAAGTGAGCCGATTTCTGCGATGTACTTAGCCCCAGGTCATTCCTAGAGGCGGCGTGGCTCTGCTTGTGGCTCAGCTAATAGGCCCTTTGCCCCTTTCTTTGGGAAATGTTCCTGCAGTGTAGCACAGGGTGCTGAAGGGTACGGAGTTACTGTAACTCTTAGCTTGTGTTTGAAGTTGTTTAGATGGTGGTTGAAACTGCCAGAACTTAAAGGTCGCCACTGGATGAGCCATGGGCTTGAGAAGCTGCCCTGCATGGTACATGGTGTCCTGCCCTGAGGGCGGAAGGACATTCTGCTTCATGTGCAGAGGATTCGGGTCCAGAACATGATGGACGCCCCCTGCTGTCCTTCTGTGTGAGTCTCTCATCGTGATGGCTGCCCAGGGGCCGGCCAGGGCTAAAGGGATGTGCAGAGAATCTGCCAAGGACAGGGGCTTGTAGGCGGGGCCCGGGTCCCCCACCAAGTGCCTGACAGGGGGTCTTAACTCATGGGGAGCACAGAGGTCACATCTTCTGGTGGACGGGTTGGCTCTGGGCTCCTTGGCTTCTTCACTTCCCTCCCTCCCTCCCTTCCTTCCTTCCTTCCTTCCTTCCTTCCTTCCTTCCTTCCTTCCTTCCTCCCTCTCTTCTCTTTTGGTACTGGGGATTAAATCCAGGGCCTTTGCACTTAGCTACACCCCTAGCACTTTTTTATTTTGAGACAGGGTCTCCCTAAGTCACTAAGTTGCCCATGTTGAACTTGAATTTTCAATTTTCCTACCTCAACCACCCAGAGTGAGCCACTATGCCTGGCTTCTTGGTTCCTTAAAGTCACAAGGGCAGGACCTGCCAGGAGCACTGTGGTTTTGTGTCTAGAGTTCCCCTACCTGGGAGAAAGGACAGGGTCTGCCTCCAGGCTCTTCTGTTTGAAGACTTCAGGACCTTGGCAAGCCTCCATGGGGAACAGGAGTACAGTGGGGACGTGGAGAGGACTGTGCAACACAGGGCAAGTACTCTGCAAACTCCCCAATCTGGAAAGTTCCCATTCCTATTGGTATAAGTGGTTCCTGATGGAGTTTTCTGCCTCTAGCCCCCATCCCCCAATGCTACAGCTCCCAATTAGGTGAGTTCCCTGTGGGTTGGCAGGGAAGTTCCGGGTGTGGTGGGTTTTGGGGTTGTAGGCACTTTCTCTCCTGTCCTGAGAGTCACATTAGCTGGAGAAGAATTGCCCTAAGCAGCCAGGTGAGATGATGGACACCTGTAATCCTAGCACCGGTTGAGGCAGAGGCAGAGATTGTGAGTTTAAGGCCAACCTAGGCAATTCAGGGAGACTCTGACCCTGGCTTTAGAAATTGTCCTGAGCTACAGACTTGGGAAAAGGAATCAACTGTGCTAAGAATTATTAGGCTCCTAATGCTTTCAGAGGTTCCAGTGCTGGTGCCTGGACCCTGCAAACCTACAGGGGAATCGTGCCTCTCTCTCTGCTTTTCTTATCTCTTCCTGTCTCTCTCTATGCCTTGTGCTCTCTGGATGTCTCTGTCTCTCTGTCTCTCTCCTGAACTCTGTCTCTCTGTGCCTTTTTCCTACCTCACTGCCTCTGTTTCTCTCTCATCCTCAGTCACTGTCTCTATCTCTCTGGTTTGTTACTCTTTGTGTCTGTCTGTCTGTCTCTCTTTTGGTAGTACAGCAATAAAAGCTACAGGGCACATCACACTCTCAAAGCACTCAATTGCCATGTCCAAGTGCAATGTCTATCTAGAGGTCAAGAACTTTCTTAGACTCAGCGCCTGCAGTTGTGACTGTGAACTGTGTTGGGGGTACCAGTATACAGGGACTTATAGGTACAAAAGCACCAAATACTGCCTGATGGGTCAATAAGACCTCCCAATCCCTCCAACATCAGCATTACCCTTTCAAAAGATTATAAATGTAATACATGCTCATGGAAAAACATTTTTTAAATAAGAGAAAGTGAAAATTCCCTTTCTCCTCTGATATTTTTCTCAACCCTTAGAAATCATCATTTAATAATGTCTAATTATTATATTTTATTAATAATAAAATCTGTTAAAGCATGTATTTTGAGGCAGAAAATAGGCTTTGTGTTAGTCAGGAATCCCACTGCTGGGACAAAACATGTGCCAGTAGCCGTGTAGAAGAGGAGAGGTTTACTTTGGCTCCTGGTTTCCTAGGGTAAAGTCTATGGTAACTGGCTTGAAGGTAGAAAAGGCACAGTGGAAGAGCATGGTAGAGGAAAGCTGCTAGAACCATGGTGGCCGGGAATGTGTGTGTGTGTGTGTGTGTGTGTGTGTGTGTGTGTGTGTGAGAGAGAGAGAGACAGACAGACAGAGACACAGAGACAGAAGCAGAGACATAGAGGCACAGAAAAACAGAGAGAGACAAACAGAAAGACAGACAGACCCAGACAGACAGAGACAGAGACAGACAGAAAAGGAAGGGAGCCAGGGAGAAGAACGCACCCTTCTGCACCCTTCCAGAACCTGTCTCAACCAGGTCCCACCTACTAACAGCACATTCAACTACGAGTTTATCAGTGGATTAACCCGTCATTGAGTACAGTACAAAATGATCCAACCACCTTCTGTAAACTCCATCTCTGAACACATGAGATTTTGGGGGTACTCCTATATCCAAACTATAGCACTCTTGTAGAATTCAAATACATGTATTTACTACACAAGAAGAGGCTGCATGTAGAGAAGTAAATATTCTAGTATGGTACAGTACTGTAAATATTACACGCTATGATATACAGTGTGCATTCTGCTTTGCACTCTCCTTTTAATATTTTCATTTAAAATATTGAGGGAATCTTTCCATGAACACTTAATTCTTATGCTTTTGAAAACCCATATAGTGTTCCTACAATGTTTTCACTAGGCTTATCCTATAGCTTTTAGGGGCTAAGTTCTACTTCTTCACTGTTATCAATAATGTTACCAGGAATATCTCTTTAAACAAGGTTTTATGAATTTAATCAGCAGCAATTTGTGGGTTTTATTTTTTTTTAATTTTTTTATTTTTAAATTTTATTTTAAAGACAAAAGAATGGAGACATATGAACCAGAAAAGCCATAAACAATACAGAAAATACAAAGTTATACAGAATATAGTAGGGAATTAGCACTGGATGTTGTATTACATAGTTATCTTCACATTAGCTAACACAAAAACATTAAAGGAAATACCAAATTACAGAGAAGATAGTAGGGAATTTGCACTGGATGCTGTATAATATAAAGTTATCTTCACTTCTGTTAATACAAAAACGATTGAGGAAATACAGAATTATAGAGAACATAGAGGGGAATTAGCTCTGGATGCTGTCCTACATAATGTTACCTTCACCTTTGTTACTCAGTTACACAGATGATGGCCCATTTGATCATTCAATTTTTCTCCTCCCTCATCTCTGTTGCCCCACCACTCAATCAGTCATCTTCCCTGTGATAATAACTACTCCTGGGTTTATCTATAGCCTTGGACTCTCGCCTTGGGAAGAGATATAGCTGCCTCAGACTATACTATAACATACATGGGTGTATACAAATTGCCATGGTTGGAGGTGGGAAAGCACATATGCTCACAGCAGACTGCCCGGCTCCACCCTGTTGTCGTGTTATGGGTGGGGGCGGGTCCAGTCCATGAGGTGCCCTGAGCGGGGCCCTCAGTGGAGCAGCCGTGGGGCCCACTGCGGAGCAGCATCAGGGCCCACTGCGGGGCAGCCGTGGGGCCCACAGCGGTGCACCCATGGGGCCCACTGCAGAGCAGCCACGGGGCCCACAGTGGGGCAGCCGTGGGGCACGCGCCCCCATCGGGGTGCCCTCTGTGACCCTTTTGGCTCTGTCCTGTTGCCTTGATGCCAGAGGCCCTTTCTTCTCCTCCCACCTCCTACTGATCTCCAGCATTACTGTTCCCCACCCCTTGCAGCTGGGCATTGGGTCTCCGAAGCTGAAGCTGTGAATGCCGAAACTAGGGCGTGGGCCAAGGGTGTGCTTGGAGTGGTGACCTCCTCCCTCTCTATCTCATCTCCCTCCAACTGCGCCATGTCAGATCTGCGATCCCCTCCTCCAGAGGAGGTTCTGCTTAGACTTTCCGAGGGTTTCAGTTCCCATTTCAGATCCTTCTCGAGTTCAGGATATCCACCTCTTCCTTTCTGTCCTTCACATGTTGCTATATTCCTATGTCTGAATGGCATTCCTCCGGGAGGTTCTCTCTCTGCTGCCTACCCAGTCACCATGGGTTCATACAAGGTTCACATATGCAAGCAGTATGGAGACACTCTTGTTGCTCGTATTAGTAGTTTGGGGGTGAGTCCTGAAGCCTGTGGACTCGTCCCATTGCTGTCAGGAACAGGTGGTGATTGAGCAGGCCGTCAAAGCTCAAGGTGCTCACAGAGGGTGTTCATGGTGGGAGCTGAAGCCCAGTAATTCAGTTCATGCTTCCTGCTTGATGTTGGAGTGAGAAGGGCATGGGGCCGTGTGATCCACCTCCATCTGCAGCTCTCTCTTGCTGTTGTGCTCCAGTTCCCGTTTGTTCCTTGGCTGGATCCCTGGGAGTTTCTGTGGCTCTGATGTTGCTGCTGATGCACCCTACCTCCCCACTGGCAGCCGCCCACACAGTGGGGAGGCAGGAGGCCACAGCCTCGAGGCGGGCATAGAGCTGGGTGTGGTGGGATGTGTACTGGCTGCTCTGGCTCCACCTTGCCTCCAGGTGCTGATTAGGAAGGTTGCTGCAGGGTGGGGACTCTGCTTCAGTGGC
>PVLD010023740.1:0-26847 GCA_004027595.1 Dinomys branickii | reverse complement strand
CCGGAGTCCTAGCAAGTTTATCTACATGATGCATCTAATTAAAAAACAAAGTCTTGATATAGATGCCCATTTAAGCTTTGATGGATTACAGGTAACTAGCCACTCTACTTATCTCAACCTGGAGCAGTACTGCAGTCTTACTTTTGAAGAAAAGACTCAGATCTTCCAGAGGTTCACAAGCATAGCTTTCTTGTTTTGGATGGTTTTATTCTTCAGATAGTTCAAATGATGCTGGCTTTATCCTAAAAAGGAGAATCCATTTATCTATTTCTGCCACCTTTACTGCAGATATGGCAAAGATCACTAAAAATCAAGTCCTTCCATGTTGCTTTTAATTATTGAGCAGGAGTCCATTCTTTCCAAATTTTAATAAGAATTTGGACTCCAGGGTGGATACTAGGTGGTCCATTGGCCAGGAGCTGGCAGAACTTTGTTCCTATATATGTGGATAGACTGTTTCCTTGACCCAGATTAATAAAATATTATGAGCCTCATGGTTACTGGTCTACCACCAAACAGGAATTCGGGCAATTAAAAATTCTACTAAAAGTGTAGGCAATAGATGTAACCAATGTGAGGACATAATATGAAAGCTAGAGGATGAAGCTGTTGTGAGTGACCAATTCATGAGCAAAACATTAAAGGAAGGGAGGGAAAATGAAGAAATGGAACCAAAAGCTGCTAGATGATATGAAGAAGACAAAGATTAACTGGAATTAATGAAAAACCGGAAGACAAAATAAATTGCATTGAAAATCTACTTACTAAAAAATAGCAGAAAACCTTCCAAATATGAAAAAAGAATTTACCATGGTAAACTCAAATAGTTACGTTCAGAAGAAACCCTTTCCAAGACACATCACGGTAAAAATTCAAGATATATAGCAAAAACCTTAAAAGCTGTTAGAGGAAAAAAATGAATCACCTATAAAAGTAAACCTATTAGAATTATAATTGTCTTTTCAACAAAAAAATTATAAAGACCAGGAGAGCATGGAGCAAAATGTTTCCATTTTTAAAAGAAACCTGAGCTTCCTGGACTGACCTTGTACTTCTCAGAGATCTCAAAGGGTCTATGCCTATTTCTCGCTCTTTCTGAGTCTGTCTCCTGTGGCTGTCTCCCACCCAGTATCTTCAGTAGTGTGAAACTTCAGTTCTAGAGTGAGGACCTATAGGACACAATGAAAGTAGTTTTATGAAGAACAGTTATAGCTTAAAAGCTTACATCAGAAAACTGGAATAAACCTAAGTAAGTAACCTATTTATACACCACAAGTCCTTGAAAAATGAAAGCAACCTAAGTCCAAAGCATATTACGAGAAAGAAAATTATAAATATTGGAGCAGAAAACAATGAAAATGACACAAAAATACAAAGAATTGATGAGCTCCTTCTCTGAAAAAAATAAGCAAGATGTATAATCTCTTAGCCATTCTTACCAAAGAAAGGAAAAAAAGACACATATCAATGCATTAAAATAAAAAGGGGAAATCATAGTGGAAACAGCTAGAAACCAGATTATTAGCAATTATTTCACATATCTGCATGCCAAAAATTGGAAAACTCGGAAAAAAAACTCTTGGAAGCTAACAGTAACCTGACCCCAAATCCTAACAAACATTCAGTCATAAAAGACAACTATAGATCAATCTCTCTAATGAACATAGATGAAAAACTTTTCAAGACTGGCAAACAACATACAAGAAATCATTAAAATGTACATACATTATAGTAAAGTAGGCTTCATCCCAGGGATGCAAGGACAGTTCAATATATGCAAAATAATAAATGCAATTCATCACATAAAACAATATGAACGAGCTCTTAAAAATAACAAGGGATCAGGAAAAGACAGGTCAACAGCTGCAAGATGATGCAGAGAAAAACAATATAAGATTGATAAGTGTCAACACAAAAGCAGGAGTCAACACAAGACACAAAAAGACTATTTGTAAAAATAATAGAAAATTTCTCAAGCATGGGAAAAGAATCTTATGTACAGTAAGTGAGATAATAGAACTCCAATTAACTATGACTAAAATAAATCTACACCAAGGCATATAATAATCAAGATTCCAGAAATTCAGCACAAGAACAGAATACTAAAACTTGTTAGAGAAAAGAACCAGAACAACAGGAAAGGAAAGTCCATCAGAATTATAGCAGGCTTCTCAACAAAAACCCTCAAGTCAAGAAAAGCTTGGAGAGAAGTATTTCAATTCCTGAAAAAAAAACAACTTCCAACTCAGGCTGATGTACCCTACAAAATTATCTTTCAAAATTAATGGAGAATAAGGCACTTCCATGAAAAGAACAACTGAGAAATTCATGACCACAAAACCAACTCTACTAAGTGTACTGGACATTCTAGGCAGAGATAAAAATGACCATAATTGTAAGAACAACAGAAAGGAAATACCAGACAGGGCAAGCACTTAAACAGAGAGGAAAGTCATGGAATGAGCAGCAAGAAAATAACATGACAAGGATAAGCGAATACATATCACTAATAACCATAAAAGTAAATAGCCTCAATTCACCAGTCAAAAGAAACAGAATGGATCAAGAAACAAGATCCAACAATACGCTGTACACAGGAAATATATATAACTCAAAAAGAAATTCATAGACTAAATGTCAAAGGATGGAAAACAATAGTCTATGCAACAGGAACCCAGAAAAAAGCAGGCATAGCTACTCTGTGTTTGGATAATGTGAACTTCAAGCCAAGAATGATGAAAAGGTCATTGCATACTTGTTAGATGTAAACTTCAAAAAGAAAAGGTAAAAATCATAAATATGTATGCACCAAATATGGAAGTACCTAACTATATAAAACAATTATTAATGGACATGAATAATCAAATAAACACTAACACAGTTGTAATGGGTGACCTTAATAACAAGCTGTCACAAATAAATAGATCCACCAGATAAAAAAATCCACAAAGAAATATCAGAACTTTTTTTTAAAAATAAAAGTACAAAAACATTAACAAACAGACACCAATTAGCATAAAAAATAGTACAATCACAACTGATCTATAGACAAGGTGACATGGTCTCAACAGTGGATGTGGCCCAGGGTGGCG
This sequence comes from Dinomys branickii, assembly GCA_004027595.1. Classification (NCBI taxonomy): domain Eukaryota; kingdom Metazoa; phylum Chordata; class Mammalia; order Rodentia; family Dinomyidae; genus Dinomys; species Dinomys branickii. Next base: position 23,755 of record PVLD010023740.1, on the reverse strand, counting down.
GTGAGCCTATGCAGAGGTGATAGCGCATCGGCCTTCTGCAAAGCACTTACGCATTCATTTGGCCTAACTGGTGTGACTCGAGTTCCCTACCCGCTTCCACTGTGAGCAACTGCGTGTGAGTCCACACGTTCGGGCAGGCAGGGGCGCTTTTCCAGGGAGGCAGAAAACTCAGTAAGAAACTTCATATATATGTCTGTCAAGGCTCTCTTTTGATTCTGTTTTAACATTTCCACCGCAAGAGATTTACTTAGAAGAAATAAACTCGGCAGGTTGATCCATACAACCTTCCTCCAAATTAAAATAAAATATACTGTTGCAATTTAAAAAAAAAAATAAAAGAAATATCAGAACTGAAACAAACCTGTCAACAAATAGATGTCAAAGATGTTTACAGAGTTTTCCACCCCACAATATCAGAATACACATTCTTCTCAGCTGCACATAGGATATTCTCTAAAATGGACTATATATTAGCCCACAGAACATGCTTAAGCAAAAGCAAGGGAATTAAAATTACCACATGCGTATTATCTGACCAGAGTGTAATAAAACTGGAAATCAATGGCAAAAGAAACTGCAAAAGCTCCATAAACATATGGAAATTTAATAACACCCTCCTGAGCAACCAATGGGTCACAGATGAAATTAAAGAAAAAGTCAATGTCTACAATTAAACAAAAACACCAGTACCAGAACCTGTGGTACATAAGGAAAGTAGTCCTAAGAGGGAAATTTATAACAGCAAATTCTCATACTGAGAAAACAGAATGAGCTCAAATAAACAACCTAATGTTGCACCTCAGCTTTCTAGAAAAAGAAGAGCAAGTCATGGCCAAAGCCCATAAAAAGGAGGAAATTATAAAATTAGAGCAGAAATTAATGCAATTGAGACTAAGAAAACAGTAAAAAGAATCAATGAAACAAAAAGTTGGTTCCTTGAAAGATTAAATAAAATTAATAAATCTTTAGTCAATCTTATCAAAAAAGGAAAGAAAAATTTCAAATTCATGCAATTATTAATGAAGAGTGAAATCACTGTGGATCCTGTGGAAATTCAGAAGATCATCAATACTTAGTTTAAGAATCTTTATTCTAACAAAACACAAAGAAATGGATAGACTCCTGGATAAGTTCAATCAAGTTAAATCAAGAATATATAAAAAGTCTTAGTAACACAATATCAGTAAATGAAATTGAAAATGTAATAAAAACTTACCAACCAAGAAAAGCTCAGGTCCTGATGGATTCACTGCTGAATTCTGCAAGAAATTTAGAGAAGATTTAATGCCATTACTCCTCAAATTGAAAAGGAAGCAATACTCCCCAAATCATTCCTAGAAGCAAGTATTACCCTGAAACCAAAAACCAGAGAGAGACACACCAAAAAAGAGAACTATAGGCCAATCTCCCTAATGAACATAGACCAAAAAATCCTCTGTAAGATACTGGCAAAAAGAATGCAGCAAACAAACAAAATTATTATACACCATGATCAAGTGGAATTCATTCCAGGAATTTAGGGATGGTTCAATATATGTAAATCAATGTAATATACCATATGAACAGAGTCAAAGACAAAAACCACATGATCATCTTAATAGATGCAGAAAAAACTTTACAAAGTCTAACAGCCATTCGTGATAAAAAAAAAAAAAACCCTATAGCAAATTGAAATACATGGTCTTTATCTCAACCTGGTAAAAAGCCATCTATGAGAAACCAACAGCCAAAATCATACGTGATGGATAAAAACTGAAAGCTTTCATTCTAAAGTCAGGAACAAGACAGGGATGTCCACTATCACCACTCTTATTCAATATAGGTTGGAAACAATAGTCAGAGTAATTATAGAAGAGAGAGAAATAAAAGGAATAAGAATAGTAAAGGAAGAAGTTAAATTATCATTATTCACAGATGACATGATACTCTACAAAGGAAACCCCAAAAACTCCACCAAAAACATAAATTTAATAACCAAATTCAGTACCATAGCCCGATACAAAGTCAACACTTAAAAATCATTAGCATTCCTGTACACAAACCATAAACTCACTGAGAGAGAAATTAAGAAAACCATACCCTTCACAATAGCATATAAAAATGAAATACTTAGGAATCATATAACAATGGAAGTAAAAGATCTATGCATTGAAAATTACAGTACTCTGAAAAAGAGAATATCAGAAAATGGAAAGATACCCCCCTGCTCATGGATAGGCAGAATCAACATAGTATGGCCATAGCCCCAAAATTGTTATACAGGTTCAACGTAACCTCAATCAAAATTCCAATAGCACATCTCACAGATTTAGAGAAAATATTTCTAAAATTCAGTTGGATCTGGAAGAAAACTAGAAGAGCAAAAACAATTTTCGGCAAGAAAGGCAAACAGGGACTATCACAATCCATGACTTGAAATTATACTACAAAGTCAGCATAACACTGGGGAAAAATAAAACAGACCTGAGGATCAGTGGAACAGATAAGATATGGACACAACTTCAAACATATTCAGCAACCTTATCTTTGACAAAGGGGGCAAACATGTTCACTTGAAGAAAGATGACCTCTTTAATAAATAGTGCTGATAAAACTGGCTCTCTACACACCAAAGACTAAAACTAGACCAATGTCTATCACCATGCACTAAACCAAAGCCAAAGTGGATCAAAGATCTAAATATTAAAAGAGAAACACTGACTCCACTAGAAGAGAAAGTAGGCAGAAATCTTGAAGACATAGATGTAGGCATAAAGTTCACGAAGAAAACCTAGACCTCACAGGCAATGTTAGAAAAAAATCAACAACTGGGATCTCATCTTATTAAAAAGTTTTTGCACATCAAAAGAAATCACCAACAGAGTGAAGAAACCACCCACAGAGTGGGAAAAAATTTTAGCCAGATATAAATCCCTTAGACAAAGGACTTATGTCTAGAACATACAAAGATTTTAAAAAATCAAACCACCAAATTCAAAGACGCAATCCAAAAATCAACATCTGAGATGAATATACACTTCTCAGATGAAGGCTCACATGAAGAAGTACAAATGACATAAATATTGGAAACATGGCTCTGTGGGATGGTGGGACCTACAAGCACAGTGAGTCTGTGCTTCCTCCATTCCCTCTGTGGGATGGTGGAAGCCTGTGAGCGGAGTGAGTCTCAGCTTGGTGAGCCCTCCTTTCTCTCTGGACAAGGGGCCTTTGAGCAGAGTGTGAGTCCACACTCTGTGTTTCCTTCATTGTCTCAGGGATGGTGCAGTCTTTGAGAGGAGCATAAGGACACATGCCTTTGTTGAGCAGACTGACAGAAACCCCAAGATCTAAGACCCAGGACAGCTGGCTCCCAGGTGCATGGGTGCACACACGACGTTGGAGGGCAAAGTAATTGGTGAGACCATCGATGTGGAAGTGTCTGACACAGCAGCAAGGAGCCAGCAGTTGGACTCCAGAGAACACCAGCAGAAGTCCAGTCCCAGGCCCCACATCCAGATGCCGAAATCAGCTCCATACCCAACATATTTCTGGGATTAAATATGGACACCATCACAGAACCATAAGCACCAAGGGTATTTTACTACTCTCATTCTCCCTTGTTTGTCTGATTGGATCTCCCTCTCCTGTCTGACTGGATGTCATCCTGTTTTCTTCTGTATTCAATAGCTATTTGTGCATTTGGGGTTTTTATTTTTTTCTTTTTCTCTCTGCTTTTTGTCTCGTCTCCCTTTTCTTTTATTTCTTCTGTTCACTTTCCTTTTCTTTATGCCTTCTTTCAATCTTTAGGTTTCTCACCTTTGTTTTCATTCTCTTCTATAGACTTACTTTCTCTTTCCTCAACTACTTGAATTTAAACTTTCAAATGAGTAAGCATTTTCTCTGCCCTTTCTGACTACTCCCTTGTATTCTATTTTATTCTTTCCCTCCTGTGGCTTCCAGTTTCCCAATCTGGGGTGATCTTTCGTTAATTTCTAGCCTTCACTCTACCATATTTGACCTCACTCATCACTTGAACCTATCCCCTAACCTTCTTAAACCGCCTGATCCTGAAGCAAGGGTAAAATCACACGACTAAAGGGAAAATCACTGCATACAAGTGCACAGTATGTTTTTGATTTTGTTACATAAACTGAGAGTTTACTCCCATGGTTAGAGGTAACAGGTTAATGGTTACCGTAGTATATCAGTAGTTAAACTGCACTTGAAACTATAGTAACTACTAACTGTGCTACTCTATCCAGGATGTCATTCATGTTATAAACTGTTTTTCTCCCCTGTATGATAACACTGTGACTATATGAGGTCATAATCACCACTATAGCCCAGTATCAAAGGATTAAGAGCTGAGCCAAATAGTAATCTTGCATCCTTTACAAATTGGGAAGACAGGATTTGGGACAGCTATAAGAAACCACCTACATCTAGAAGACATCCCTGAAAAACAGACACCATCTAGGAAAACCCGAACACTAGTGATAAAGCTATATATCATAAGAAACTGTCAAGTATCAACATAGAAAAAAATATAAAAGAGAAAATAGAAAATGACAAGACACAGAAGCAAAATGCAACCTCAGACCCCCTAGCCCATCCAGGACAAGCCCAGAATTCAAGGAGATAGATAAAATGGAAAATTAAATACTAGAATTTTATGAAATGATAGCAACACAAGTGAAAAAAAGTGGAAAAGACTATAGAGAAAATAATCTCTTAGGTACAAAAAGAAATGATGCTTAAAATCAAAGATATTGAAGAAGACACAGATAAAAATAGATGAACTTAGAAAAATGATGGAAACAAATAATGCCCAGCATAGGAAAGAAATTGAATTCATGAAATAGATCCAAATAGAAATCCAAGAGATTAAAATCTCCATTGAAAGTATATAAAACAGGTTGAATGAAGGAAAGGACAGGATTTAATATCTTGAAGGCAGAATTACAGACAGGGATAATGAAAAGAAAGATAAAATTAGAAAGAGATCATGAAAAATCAATCCAACAGCTACAAGATGAAGCAAAGAAGAATAACATGAAATTGATTGGAGTCAAGCAGAAAGTTGGAGACAGCACAAATGACATGTGATAAGTCACAAGGCAGCCAGCACCCCATTGTGGAAAAGCTTTAACTCAATATTTCTCTCCTTCCCTCACCTGTTCCACTTCAGTTCCCCTCGACCACAAAAGCCAAACCCGCCCTCATCTGCTTTTGCAGGACTCTGATGAACAGCTCATCTTGCTCAGGATGTTCCGGCCCAACCAACCCTGCTCGGACTGTTCTGATCTACAGAAAACACCACCACAACCCCACCCCCACTCGGGCTATTCTGGCCTGCTGACATCCACCCTGAAAAAGAGTTTCAAAGCCTACACCCCTGCACTGCTTTCTCCAATAAAGATTTCTCGCATGTCAGAAGGTCTGGTCTGGTTCTGTGTGGGGTCTTGGTTTCTATCATTTGGTGCTGAAATGCCCCCAACTGGGGATCCATCCCCAGGTCGATGGTCAACTACCTCTAAAGCGGACCATGAGCCTCAGACCTGCCACATTGCTGGCCTCTTCTTCTACACATCACTCACTGCTAACCATAAGTCCTCTTTCTTCTGCTCCCCTCGAGCCCATTTCCCCTATTCTCCAATCCAACTTGCCTCGCACTTTGTTCATTTCTGTGACCAACTAATTTGAGGATTGCTCCAGCCCCTTCACCATGAGGTCCCTCATGGATTGCTCCAGCCCCTTCAGCGCCAACTGGACACCTTTCTCTCTCCCTATGGATCTTTTACAATGAGAGGTTTCATGGAATGGTCTACTCTGATCCTGACATGGTCGGCTTCTTTTCCTTCCTGCTCCTCCTCTCCTATCCCTGACTTAAACCTTCCTCTTCTCTTCTCTCCCTGAAGACCGCTCTGTCGAACCTCTCAGATGGCTCATTCTCCTGGCTTCATGCCCTGGCCTCTGTGGCCCCCTCCCAAAATCATGACATCACATCAAGCCACTCTTTCCTTCCATGACCCCTTGTCCAACCAGAGACGTCCGCTTGGGGGTCTGGGTGTCTCGTCCCATTTGGGACCTCTCTTGGTCAACAGTAGTCTTCAGTCTCCACATTCTCTGAAACCTCCTGCCTACCCTACTCCCCCAATGCCTCTACAAACTAGATAATGGGTCTACTTGGCCACCTGAGAGTACTCTCCACTTCAATATCCTCTGGACTTACAGTTACTGTCACCACATTGATAAATGGTCCAAGGTACTCTATCTGATACCCTAATACCAAACTTTCTTCATCCTCCATAACAAGCCTCATTCTGATTTACTCACAGCCCCCAGCAAAATTTCCTGGACAATTTGCCTAACCAAATCTCCTGGCAAATTCGTCGCCAAGATTCCTGCTTTGAAACACTGCCACTCTAATGACATTTCCCAAGCTCCTTCCTTCCCAAGCCACTTGACAACATGTCCCTTAGACGACCATGGGCCCCTCCCCAGGCTAATCCTAATGCTTCCCCACCATACGGCCCCAAAGTGAGCCTGACCTCAGTGTCACATCTCACTTCCCTGCTTGCTTCTCCTACCTGCGCTGAAACTGCCCCATCGGCTACTGAACTTGCACTTCCCTTCTCGCCCCAATCTGCGTTTTCCCTCCGAGACAAGTGGCAGGAGAAGAGGGACTCATCTATGTCCATCGACCTTGATCTCTCCCCGACCTTTCACAACTCAAAAAGCATCTCAGCTCTTTCACTTGTGACCCCTCCTCATGTATCAAAGAGTTCCAATACCTAACCCAGATGTACCAACTTACTTGGAATGACCTCTTCAATCTTCTCTTTTCCACCCTCACCCCAGAGAAAAAAGAAACTGTCTACATAGCCGCCCACGCACATGCATACCAGAAACCCCACCCGCAGGGGAACAGGACAGAGGACCAAGTGGTCCTCAACGCCTCCTTCATCTCTCAGTCAGGCCCTTGACATTAGAAATACCTTGGGGAGGGATCCAACATTCCCTACTGTGAACTTTTAAACCTGGCCTTCAAGGTCTTTAAAAACTTGCCCCCACCAAACAAAAATGCCAACTCCTCCCAGCAGCTCTCAAACCTCAGGCACCCAAACAGTCTACTTGGCTCCCAACCAACAAACAGCCTCCAAGACTCTACTCAAATATGGACAAACTGGACACTGGAAAGTAGACTGCCCTGTCATAAAATGGGAGAGGTCCTCTGCCCCGCTCAAACAGCCCAGACCTCAGCTGTCCCTGACAGACCTGCTTGGTTTGGCCAGAGAGGAATGATGGGGCCCAGGATTCTATACCCCCACTGACGAGGAAGACAAACATCCCACTATCATCGGAGGAGCCCAGGGTAAATGTCCAGTTGGGGGATAAGTCAATTTTGTTCCTTGTGACGGAGGCCTCCTGGCCCATTCTCCCCAGCTATTATGGTCAAATATTCCCATCAAAGATCATGGTTGTTGGGGTGCAGGATTCTCCCCAACGCCCTCTCACCTCACCCGACAGTTCCTTAGCCAACTACACAACTCTCTACACACAGGCTGGAGACTGTTAAAAGGCTCCTAGAACCCATCATCTTTTATCCTGGCCTAAAGCCCTCACTACAGGACATCTCCTCATGATGCACAGGATGCTCCAAAGCAAACCAACAAGGCTCTCTTGGACCTCCCCTCACTTTTCCCCCACACCAGTTTAGGGGAACACTGCCAGGAGAAGAATAAAAAATTAACTTTACCCACATGCCAAGGCACAAATATCTTCAATACATTCTCAACTGACTGGACACATTAATCGTTCTCCATTTCTGCCTACACCGTTCCATTCAGTCAGACAACAGACTAAAATTCATCTCCAAAGTCACCCAACAAATTTCACACACCTTCAATATTCACAGGGCCTTACACACTCCCTACCGCCCTCAGTCTTCAGTTAAGATTAAAAAAAAGAAAAAAGGTTAACCATCTCCTTAAGGTGCATCTCTCTAAGCTACTCAATGGTCGTGGCCATCCCTCCTGCCTGTAGCCCTGATCCAGCTTCATGCTGCCCTCTTCCAACCCTCTGGCCTCAGCCCATTCAAACTCATGTACAGATGGCCTTTTCTCCTCCAGCTTCCCCGTGGTGCTCCAAGCCCTCTTACTAATTACTTGCTTCTCCTCGCCCTCACCCATCACCTCCTCCAATCCTATGCAGATCAGTGTTCACCAAAACTAGACAAAAACTTAGCCCTTTTCAAGGTTCAGCCCAGTAAATATCTCCCCCCCCCTCGGGGCTGACCTCACCTGCTATGGATCACGGAGCTCCCGTAGCTCCCTTCCTTGCAATCAGACCCCAGTTCTTCCCGCCATCACCCTCATTTCTTCCTATGCAGCTCCTCCCTCTCCCCCTCTGACATGAGCTGCCTCCCAGTTCTCCTCCTCCCCAATCTACAGATCCACCCTGACCGATTCCTCTACCCAGCTGAGTGCTCCCGACGCAGCGTCTCCATCGTGATAATGTTGGAAACACCAGCTTTGGTAGGAGCTCTGGGAGCCTCCAGCCGTGCAAGCTCGGTTGCTCTTCAAGAATGCTGCATCTCCTCACAGCACCCTGTGTCCTCTCCCTTATTCACAACCCTAAATGTTAACCCTATGCTTCTTTCAGATTTCCAATTTTAGCCAGTCCCGACTGACGACCCAGAAACAAACTTAACAATGCCTCTCCTCAGCAGGAAGTAGCTACCAACAAGACACATCGCCCCTATTCCTATTAGGTCGAGTCTGGAATGGTAAGTCATAAGGTAGCCAACCCCCTTCATGGGAAAACTTTAACTCTAAACATTTCTCTCCTTCCCTTACCTGTTCCACTTCAGTTCCCCTCAGCCGCAAAAGCCAAACCCGCCCTCATCCACTTTGGCAGGACTCATGAACAGCTCACCTCGTTCTGGGTGTTCTGGCCAAACTCACCCTGCTCAGACTGTTCTGACTCATGGACAACACCACCCCCCACCCCAACCCTGCTCAGGCTCTTCTGGCTTGCCAACATCCACTCCGAAAAAGAGGTTAAAAGTCCACGCTTTGCTCAGCTTGCTGCTGCCTTGGTCAGCTAGGCAGCCTGCTACCCCTCTGCACCGTTCCCCCCAGTAAAGACTTCTCTCGTGTCAGAAGGTCTGATCTGGTTCTGTGTGGAGTCTTGATTTCTATCAGTAATAAAACTCTTCACAGAAATAATGGCAAAAATCTTCCCAAGTGTGGATAAAGAATTTGACATAAAAATGAATGAAGCACTTAAACTCCAAACAGCCCTGACCAAAATAAAACTATACCAAGCCATGTAATAATTAACGTTCTATCAATCTAGCCCAAGAAGAGAATATTAAAATCTGTTAGAGAAAAAGGAACAGATCACCTATAAAGGACAGCCCATCAGAATCATGACAAACTTCTTAACATGGACCCTCAAGTCAAGAACAACTTGGAGTAAGGTATTTCAAGTCCTAAAGGAAACAACTTCCAGCCTAGACTGAAGTACCTGCAAAACTATCTTTCAAAATTAATGGAGAAATAAGATACTTTCATGACAAAGGACAACTGCAAAGATTTATGAACACCAAACCAATGTTACAATGAGTACTAAAAGGTACTCTAGGCAGAGAAAAAAATGACCACAATTGCAAGAACAAGAACAGAAAGAAACCACCAGGCAGGGCAAGCAATTAAGCCCAGGGGAAAAGCAGGGAACCAACAGCCAGATTATATCATGACAAAGATAAATCAATGCATGTCAGCTGTTACTATCAATGTAAATGGCCTCAGTTCACCAGTCAAAGCTATAGACTGGCAGACTGGATCAAGAAACAAGATCCAACGATATTCTGCATACAAGTAACACACTGACTGAAAAAGAAATTCATGGGATGAAAATCAAAGGATGGAACACAAAGTTCCACGCAGCAGGAATCCATAAAAAACACAGGAGTAGCTATCCTTTTTGTAGACAGTGTCATCTACCAACCAAGAATGAGCAAGAGGGATAAAGAAGGTCACCACCTACTTGTTAGGGGGAAACCTCAAGAGGAAGAGATAACAATCATAAATATACATGCACCAAATACAGCGGCCCCCAACTGTATAAGGGAATTATTAACAGATATGAAAAATCAAACAAGCAATAACACAGCCGTAATGGGAGACCTAAATACCCCATTGTCACAAAAAGATCAACTCGACAAAAAATTCCTCAAATAAATAGCAGAACTGAACCAAACCTGTGGAGAAATGGATTTAGTAGATGTTTTTAGACCGTTCCACTCAGCATCATCGGAATACACATTCTTTTCAGGTGCCCATGGACTGTTTTCTAAAATAGACCACGTGCTAGCCCACAGAACATGCTTAAGTAAATGCAAAAGAATTGAAATTATCCCATGGATATTATCTGACCGTAGTCCAATGAAATTAGAAATTAATGGCAAAAGAAACCGTAAAAGCTCCATAAACATGTGGAAATTAAATAACACCTTTCTAAACAACCAAGGGGTGACAGATGAAATACAGGAAGAAATTAAACAATATCTACAACTAAATGAGAATGCAGACACAACATACCGGAACCTATGGGACACCATGAAAGCAGTCCTAAGAGGGAAATTTATAGCAGTGAATTCTCACATCAGATTACAGACAACAGATTAAGCATGAATAAAATCTAATGTTAGACCACATGCTTGCAGAAAAAAAAAGAGCAAGACAAACCCAAAGCCCACAGTAGGGAGGAAATTATAAAGGTCAGAGCAGAAATTTACACAATAGAAACCAAGGAAACCATACAAAGAATTAATGAATTGAAGGGGTGGTTCTTTAAGAAAGTAAAATTAATAAACTCTTAGCAGACCTTCTCAAGAAAAGGAAAGACCCAAATCCATGCATTGAGTAATAACAAGGGTTAAGTCACTACAGATCCTGTGGAAATTCAGAAGATCTTCAATACCTACTTCAAAAATCATTACTCTCATAGGATGGAAACACGGAAGAAACGGGCAGATTCCTAGATACATATGAATTACCAAAGCTGAATCAAGAATATGTAAAAGTTCTGAATAACCCCATATCGGTTGATCAGATGGAAAATGTAATTAAAAACACCAACAAAGAAAAGCCCAGGTCCTGATGGATTCACTGCTGAATTCTACAAGAAATTTAGAGAAGATCTAACGCCAATACTCTTCAAACTCCTGGTATCATTGCAAGGTGCTGGTTATACATACGTATAGAATGCAAGAGTTGTTGGGTCACGGAGTTCAGAAGGAGGTCAAGGCACCAGTGTGCTCCTGAGAGGGTAGTGCATGCAGCTGTAAGGGTGAGGACACTGCAGTGGCGACCCCAGGATGATGGAGAAGCCAGGAACATGAATCCTCTGAGGAAAACTGCAAGCAGAGGGCAAAGCTGGTCCAAGAGAGACTCCGTGAAGGCTGCAATCACCACCAGCAGTGCTGGAGAGGTGATGCTCTGACCCCTTCAGAGTTCACATCTCATCACGTTACCCCCGGTGCTGGACATGGAACTGTGCGATTAAATGTTTGTCCTGTTGGATTTGTCTTGCTTTTGTCCCATTCCTTTCTAATCCCTATTTGCACCTTTTGGAATGGGACTGTTTATCCTTTCCCACTGTATGTCAGCAATGTTTAACATTCTTTACATTTTCATAGAGGCTTGTGGCTAAGGGTGTGCCTTAAAACTCAGAGGAGACTTTGGACTTGGACTGTTAGCAATGTGAAAACTGCTAGGACTGCAGCTTTTAAAGGACTAAATGTATTTTGTGTGAAGGACTACTCATGAGTCTTTTGGTGGACCAGGGTGAAATAGTATGGTTCATATATGTTCCCCAAAACTTCATGCATGCGTAGGCGGGGCTTTTCAGAGATGATCAGATCATGGTGTGTGACACATCAGTGAATATGTCCTCTGATGAGATTATAGCTAAATGTGATTTTGGAAGGTAAAGCCTGGTTGGAGGAGGTGGGTCAGTGGGGCTGTGGCATGGGAGGGTCTGTCTCCTTCGTTCCTCGTTTCATCCCCACCCAGCTTCCTGCCACCATGCTATAAGCAAGCCTTCACTGCCATGGCCCGCTGCCATGCTTTCTTGCCTTGGAACCAGCCAGCTATGGACTGAAAACACTACAAACTAAAACAGAGGAAGCCTCTTGTCTTTACACGCGATTTATAGTGCAGATCTGTGAGTGCTGGGTATTGTGTCTCAGCAATGGGAAAAGTAATTAACACAGATGCAGAGGGAAAGAATTGTGATTAGTTGGAGGGAAGCAGTAAGATTGTCAGAACCTGTTAATATGTTGGTATTTAGTTTCAGCATCGTTTTGAGAAGGGTCACTCTGGCATGCCTTTGAAAGGTGCTCTTTAAATTAAACACTAGTTAACTCTCATTCTCTTGCACATGTACAGACATCATATACATAGCTGATATATATATATATATATATATATATATATATATATAATCAGATGAAAAGAGGACAGCAGAAGAGGGAAGATAAAGGGATAAGAAAAAAAGGAAAAACAAAAGGGAAAGGTAAAAAAGAGAGAAAAGTTTTAAATGAATGAAAATAAAGAAGCAACAAACAAAAATAACAAATGACACAGTTGCAAGGGCACAAAGTAAATATCCTCACAATCGCATTGATAGTGCACTCTGAGCTCGGTTTCTGGTCTTCTATCTTATTCCCGCACCTCCACAGTGGTAAGTCACGAGGCAGCCAGCCCCCCTCGTGGGAAACCTTTAACTCTCAATATTTCTGTCCTTCCCTCACCTGTTCCACTTCAGTTCCCCTCGGCCACAAAAGCCAAACCAGCCCTCATCCACTCTGGCAGGACTCTGAAGAACAGCTGACCTTGCTTGGGTCGTTCCGGCTCAACCCACCCTGCTCAGACTGTTCTGACCGAAGGACACCGCCACCCCCCCACCCCACCCCCCCTCAGGCTAGTCTGGCTTGCCTATACCCACCCCAAAAAAGAGTTTAAAAACCCACAATTTGCTCCGCATGCCACTGCCTTGGGCTGCTAGTTAGCCTGCTACCCCCCTACGCCATTCCCCCAAGGAAAGACTTCTCTAGTGTGAGTAGGCCTGGTCTGATTCTGTGTGGGTCTTGGTTTCTATCATTTGATGCCAAAATCCCCCCTGAAGAGGGACCCGTCGCCAGGCCCACGAATGACCACCTCTGAAGTAGACCTCAGACAGGCTACATTGCATCTGCATCTACACATCACTCGCTCCTAGCCATAAGTCCTCTTTCTCCTGTCCCCCTCATGCCCATTTCCCCTATTCTCCCATCCACCTCACCTCCCTCTTTGTTCATTTCTATCACTGACTAATTTGGGAATCACTCCAGCCCCTTCAATGCCAACTGGCCACCTTTCTCTCCCTCTACGGACCTCTTACAACCCGGTTCTTCACAAAATCTTCTCCTTTGACCCTGACTTCGTTGGCTTCTTTTCCTTCCTCCTCCTCGCTCTCCTCTCCCTGATTTAAACCTTCCTCTTCTCTTCTCTCCCTGAGGACCCTTCTGTCACACGTCTCGCACAGCTCATTCTCCTAGCTTCACGCCCCAGCCTCTGCGGCCCCCTCTCGAAATTGCGCCCACAGATCAAGCCGCACCTCCCTTCTCGTGACGCCCTCCCTGACCGGAGACCTCCGCTCGGGGGGCCTGGGTCTCTCGTCCCGCTTGGACTTCTCTTGGTCGACAGGGGTCTTCAGTCTCCTCATTCTCTGCTTAGGCTCTCTCTCACAGTAGCCCTGCTCCCTCCCCTGCTCTCCCACTGCCTCTGTGCTCCATTGCCTCAAGTCTGTTCTCCACGACCCCCTTGGCCTCTCTGATCTCACACCTTCCTCTGCTAAACTGCCTGGCCACAGTGAAAACTAGATAGTGGGGCTATTTCACCACCTGAATGTACTCTAAACTTCAAGCGGCCTGTGGGACTTACACAGTTACTGTCGCTACAAGGAGAAAAGGTCCAAGGTACTCTATCTGATACCCCATGTCCAAGCTTTCTTCACCCTCCGTAGCACACCTGTACTCTATCTTTCCTGTAGCCCCCAGAAAAATCTACTGGACGATTCTCCTGACCAAGTCTCCTGGCCAAATCCCCCGCCTCAAGATACTGCCACTCCGATGACCCTTCCCAAACTCCTTCCTTCCCAAGCCGCTTCACAACCTGTCACTTAGGCAGCCATCGGCCCCTCCTCAGGCCCATCCTGATGCTGCCTCACCATACTGTTGCCCCATATGCCCCACTGTGAGCCTGACCTCAGTGTCACATCTCTTTTCCCTGTTTGCCTCTCATACCTGCTCTGAACCTACCCCATCGTCTGCTCTGCCTGCCCTTCCTCTCCCTCCCTCGCCCGGGCTTTTCCCTCTGACACAAGTGGCAGGAGCAGAGGGACTCATCTATGTCCATCGACCTTGATCTCTCCCCGACCTTTTACAACTCAAACAGCATCTCAGCTCTTTCACTTGTGACCCCTCCTCATATATCAAAGAGTTCCAATACCTAACCCAGATGTACCAACTTACTTGGAATCACTACACTCTTCTCTTCTCCACCCTCAGCCCAGAGAAAAAAGTAACAGTCTAGGTAGCCGCCCAGGCCCATGCATACCAGATCCCACACTCCTGGGGGAACAGGACAGAGGATCAAGTGGTCCTCAACGCCTCCTTCATCTCTCAGTCAGGCCCTTGACATTAGAAAAACCTTGGGGAGGGATCCAACATTTCCCACTGTGAACTTTTAACCCTGGCCTTCAAGGTCTTTAAAAACTTGCCCCCACCAAACAAAAATGCCAACTCCTCCCAGCAGCTCTCAAACCTCAGGCACCCAAACAGTCTACTTGGCTCCCAACCAACAAACAGCCTCCAAGGCCCAACTCAAATATGGACAAACTGGGCACTGGAATGTAGACTGCCCTGTCCTACATTGGGAGAGGTCCTCTGCCTCCACTGAAACAGCCCAGACCTCAGCCGTCCCTCATAGACCTGCTTGGTTTGGCCAGAGAGGAATGATGGGGCCCAGGCTTCTATACCCCCACTGACGAGGCAGACTAGATCCTACTGTCATCTGAGGCGCCCAGGGTAAAAGTATAGTTGGGGAATAAGTCAATTTTCTTCCTCGTGACAGAGGCCTCCTGGCCCATTCTCCCCAGCTATTCTGGTCGAACATTTCCATCAAAGATCATGGTTGTTAAGGTCCAGGGTTCTTCCCACCGCCTTCTCACCTCACCCCACAGTTCCTTAGCCAACTACACAACTCTCAACACACAGGCTGGAGACCGCTAAAAGGCTCCTAGACGGCATCATCTTCTATACTCGCCTAAAGCCCTCACTACAGGACATCTCACGATGCACAAGATGCTCCAAAACAAACGCACAAGGCTCTCTTGGACCTCCCCTCACTTTTCCCCCACACCAGTTTAGGGGAACACTGCCAGGAGAGGACTGACAAATTAACTTTACCCAGATGCCCAGGCACAAAATCTCCAGTACGTTCTCACCTCACTGGACACATTAATCATTCTCCATTTCTGCCTACACCATTCCATTCAGTCAGACAACAGACTAAAATTCATCTCCAAAGTCACCCAACAGGTTTCACACACCTTCAATATCCACTGGGCCCTACACACTCCCTACCGCCCTCAGTCTTCAGTTAAGATTTTAAAAAAAGGTTAACCATCTCCCTAAGGTGCATTTCTCTAAGCTACTCAATGGTCGTGGCCATCCCTCCTGCCTGTAGCCCTGATCCAGCTTCATGCTGCCCTCTTCCAACACCCTGGCCTCAGCCCATTCAAACTCATGAACAGATATCCTTTTCTCCTCCAGCTTCCCCCTGGTGCTCCAAGCCCTCTTACTAATTACTTGCTTCTCCTCACCCTCACCCATCACCTCCTCCAATCCTATGCAGATCAGTGTTCACCAAAACTAGACAAAAACTTAGCCCTTTTCAAGGTTCAGCCCAGTAAATATCCCCCCCCGGGGCTGACCTCACCTGCTATGGATCACGGAGCTCCCGTAGCTCCCTTCCTTGCAATCAGACCCCAGTTCTTCCCGCCATCACCCTCATTTCTTCCTATGCAGCTCCTCCCTCTCACCCCTCTGACATGAGCTGCCTCCCAGTTCTCCTCCTCCCCAATCTACAGATCCACACTGACCGATTCC
This sequence comes from Dinomys branickii, assembly GCA_004027595.1. Lineage (NCBI taxonomy): Eukaryota > Metazoa > Chordata > Mammalia > Rodentia > Dinomyidae > Dinomys > Dinomys branickii. The sequence continues at coordinate 7,554 of PVLD010023740.1, read as the reverse complement.
TCTACCCAGCTGAGTGCTCCCGACGCAGCGTCTCCATCAGGGTAATCCTTGGGAAGACCAACCTTGGCAGGAGCTCCTCCAAGAGCCTCCAGCCCTGCAAACTTGATTGCTCTCAAAAAATGCTGCATCTCCTCACAGCACCCTGTGTCCTCTCCCTTATTCACAACCCTAGATTTTAACCTTATGGTTCTTTCAGATTTCCAATTTCAGCCGGTCCAACTGACGACCCAGAAACAGACTTAACAATGCCTCTCCTCAGCAGGAAGTAGCTACCGATAAGACACATTGCCTTTATCCCTAGTAGATGAAGTCTGGAATGATAAGTCACAAGGCAGTGAGCCCCCTTGTGGGGAAACTTTAACTCTCAATATTTCTCTCCTTCCTTTACCTGTTCCACTTTAGTTCCCCTCAGCCACAAAAGCCAAACCCACCCTCATCCACTTTGGTAGGACTCTGATGAACAGTTCACCCTGCTTGGGTTGTTCTGGCCCTACCTACCCTGCTCGGACTGTTCTGACTCATGGACACCACCAGTACCACAACCCCACCCCCGCTCAGGCTATTCTGGCCTGCGGACACCCACCCCAAAAAAGAGTTTAAAAGCCCACACTTTGCTCAGCTAGCTGCTGCCTTTGTCCGCTAGGTAGTCTGCTACCTCCCTGCGCCATTTCCCCCGATAAAGACTTCCCTCATATCAGAAGGTCTAGTTTGGTTCCATGTGGGGTCTCAGTTTGTATCATATAGTTTCCTTTGTTGTCTGCCTATCAGCAAGAAGCCTCCTGAGCCAGCCTCCTGGCTATAATAATGCTCTGCTAACTGTAGGCCTTTGTCTCTGTCCCAAGATCTGACCACCTCAGTTAGTTTGGGGAGGCGAGCGTGAGATGTAATTGTTCCATCACCCAGTCTTCCATTGATTTCCACCAAGGCCCTCTTGTTGCTGTTCCTTTTCCTGCAGAGCAAACCCTGTGGCTGGCTCTGTGTTCTACCCCCATAGCCTTTTTCCTAGCACATCACCTTTCCCTTTCCACCTAACACACCTAGAAGACTCCATCTGATCTGGGTGCCACACTCTGTCCCTCTCCCCATGGTCCTTTTCAGTCCCCCTCCTCAGAGCATGACTCTTTAACCTGTGAACTTGGAGAAACCACAAGGCTCCCTGCCTCTAGCAATTTCTGGCAGGGAGTTCTGGGGGCTCCTTGCTGGAGGGTCAGAGGATCCCATGCCAGTCCCAAGTCAAAGGCCTGGGTCTCGCTGCACACACCAGAGCACCAGTGTCAAATGTATGGCTGGAAGTCTGCACTGGAAGCCTGAAGTACCTGGAGGCCAGTCTCCAAAGGTAGTGGCAAAGGCCAGAGCTCTCCTGAAAAAGGAAACCTTCTTTCTTCCTTCCCTTTTTATTCTTCAAGCTACAAATCTACAGTTTAGTGTCCTCCATTTCTGGGGCGATTTTCTCCCTCAGTTTGCTGGTCTATATGCCAATCATCCATGACATACCTAGAATTTACTAATCGGCTAGGCAGTTCTTGTGAGCATAACCATTCATAATCACGTGTGTTCCTGTCAATAAAGTTTTATTGAAACACAACCATGTGTATTCATTTGTATGCTGTCTGTGACGGTTGTCGTAGGCATGTTTTGACATGGATCTCTTACATGTCTATGCAGTCCTGCTTGAATTGGGCTGGGTCTGGTGGTCTGCTTTTCACAAACACAGCAGAGCAAATGTGATAAGACATTTTTCTTTGTTGTGTTTTGAAAACTGTGACTTCCTCCCCTTGTTACTCTCTCACTATTGTCCTCTTAGCTTTTGTGCTTTGGTAGGCAAAACCCATATGGCAAAAAAATGCAAGTGGCCTCTGGCTCACAGCCAGCAAAGAGCTGAGGCTTTCAGTCAAACTACCTATGGGACAGAACGCTACCGATCACCATGTGTGTGAGCTCAGAAGCAAATCCTGCCCAGCTGCGTCTTCAGAGATCACACTCCTGGACAACACCTTGATGACAGACCTGATGCAGAAGACCCACTTCAACCATGCCAAGAGTCTTGACCCAGAGAAACCCAGGGATAATAAACTTGTGTTGTTTTAGGCTATTAAATTTTGCAATATGTTGTTACACTGGGACAGAAAATTCACGAAGCTATTTGTACATTCACTATTTGAGTTGATTATTAATAAAGACACTATATGACTTACAAAGAATAATATACAATTGCCTCCCCAACTGTCCATTGGTTCCAGCAGCCCGTGCAAACCCTCAAATCCTGTGATGCTCAAATCCCTTATATAAAATGCCACCATACTGGCGCAAAACCCACATGCATTCTCTAAATCATCCCTAGATTACTTACAATGCTCATACAACGTAAAGTCTATATGATAGTTGTTACACTGCATTGTTTAGGGAATGAAATGGCTATATATGTTCCATACAGGTACAATTTTTAAAGAATATTTTCCATCCATAGTTGGTTGGAGCCTGCAGATGCAGGGCGTTGGCTGTGTCCGTAGCCGGCTCCTTAGCAAATGGGGAGAGTGGAAGTGATTGAGTGATATTTAAGTACTCAATCTAACACGACGCAGAGGAGGAGAGAGATATAAAGAGCAAGAGATAAAATTTTAATGCGGGCATGGAGGGAGTCAGCACCCAGACAGCTGTGCCTGCTCTCTGCAGACAAAGGACGGGGTTGGAGCTTATATGCACTCTGAGGGGAGGGGGCACAGGGTAGGTGATGCAGGCTGCTCAGCATACCTTGCTGAAGAGGAGTTGGATCATTGCTGGCCTGCGTGGGCTTTGGCAAAGGCAGCTGGGAAGAAGAAACTACAGGGGTCTCTGGAAAGAAGGAGCTAGGCGCCATTATAACTCAGCAATGGACTGTCGCCATTAGGACTGGGCAGGTGTTGGGCGGGAAACCTATCAGAAGCAGGGAGCCGCAGGTGGTCTTGTCTTAGCCACCTTCCTCACCATTTTGTTGAGACGTCTGAAACTTAAAGGAGCAGCGTAGTTTGGCGCATAGTTAGAAGTTTCAGTCAACATTGAGCAAGTTTAAATGTAGAAACAGCACAGCAAGCGCTCGGGAGGGAGACGCGACCTTCTAGAGCGCCCCCTGGTGGCCACCTCTGACCAGGCCCTGCAAGCCGCAGTGCGCTCTGGGGCCACCCCTACCCTAGGCGCTTTCCAAAAGTCCCACCTCTAAACCCAGCTGAACTAAACTATTTCCCACCACCCAGGGAAGAACCTACAGTGTGAGCCCTGTAAAGGCTCTCACACTGGACAGTCAGCTTCACTGACATCGCGTCCTTCAGGCCCATGTTGCACTCACATCGACATCTTAGTATTACTTCATTTTAAGTGAATTAAAGCTGGAGGATCAGCAGCAGGCACGCTGCCCGCCCACCTGCAAACTAGCCCCTTGTTTCCTGGAAAGCCCCACGAGGGCGCTGGAGTGAGGGCGCTGGAGTGAGGGCGCAGTGATTGTGATCATCAGTGAGAGCTGGGAATGACCCCTGCAGCCCTCCTTAAAAGTGTCTTTCGAAATTAGTTTATTTAGGCCAAGAGTAGTAGCGCACGCTTGTAATCCCAGCGCTGGGGTGGCTGAGGCAGGAGGATCACCGAGAGTTCAAGGCCAGCCTGGGCTACATAGCAAGACCGTCTCAAAAAACCATAAATATCAATTAATTAATAATCAATTAATTAATTTAGCATATTCTTTCACAGAATAAATGTTCCTCAAAGCAAAAGGGAAGCTAACCTTGCGCTCCACCAAATTTACCCTTTTCAGAAGAATGAAGTGAAGCCTAGAGTGATTAAAAGATTTTCTGAAGATCCCAAAGCTAAAAGGAGAGAAAACCAGAAACCAGATTCCCTAATCCCAGCCGAGAGCTCCCCAGCACCTTAAGACAAAATCCCATTCGGTTCATATGGATGACTATGGCTTCACTGCATTAAGAATCATCTCATCTGTGGGTGTGTTGAACAATTTGTATTGAGAAAACGACTTCATTATTAAATTTGCATTTTCTAGCGAGGGCATTAAAGCATAAGTCAGCACTGCCCTCTACTGGATGACTAACGTTTCCTACTCAATAGATGCATAAGAAATGATTTAGCACGCGGGACGCAGTTAGCTATTTTTAATTAATTGATTAATGGGTGCTTGAAAATGAAAACATCCAAGCTGTCGGGGAAACTCCTCCATGCCTATTCTTTTTGGGTTTTTTTTGTTTTTTGCTTTTTGTCTTTTTGAGGCAGGGTGAGCACTTTGTAGCTCAAGTTAGTCTTGAACTCGCCCCATCCTCCTGCCTCAGCCTCCCAAGCGCTGGGATTACAGGCGTGCACCACCACGCCTGGCCTCCACGCCTGTTAACCTGGTTGGATAAAGTGTTTCTCCTCCAAAAGACTCCATGATTTTTCTATCTTCCTAAATTGAAAGTTTAAAAAAGCAAATGCCAATACGTTAGTAAGAAGAGAGCGGCAGAGACAAGTGGAAATAGATTGATGTAATAAAAAAATTGAGAAAGACTGGACAAGGGGGGTTCTCACCACAATAAACTCATACTTTTCTACTTTGTCAACCTCAAAAATAAACCTCGGTCTATGACATTGCCAGCTGTAGTTTTTCTTACGTGTGTGCTAACATTAGCTTGTGGGGTATGGGTTGTGTCTTCTGGACATGAGATCTACACTGGGAGCTTGACTGACTAGTTCTCTGGCTCCACAAATGTTATGCTTCAATCAAAGCACGTTTAACTATGTTTGGTTGTGAGTTAGCAAACCATGGCGCCCAACACAGTAATAGCATTGAGTATCAGAAATACGGCTCAAATTTTATGTCCAAGATAAGAAAAACAAAGAGTAATAATATGATAAAGCCTTTATGTGGGAAAACAAGAAAGAAAAGAAAAACAGGCTACTCTAAGTTAAAGGACGAGCCACTTATTACTGTGACAGGGACACCTAGATACAGTTAATAAGACAATGGATGTGCAGGGTATCTGGCTTAACACTCTCACCCAGATCTCCTGTCCCCACTCCTTCAACTCACCTGGAGCCAGCGTCAGATTTCGGAGAGGCAGTGAGCTGTGACGTAGGCACAGCTGAATTCAAAGTTCAGCTCTGCCGCTGTGTGGTCCTCAGAAACGCCCTGCTTTCCTTATCTGTGTGGTGGAGATAGTAATGCACCACCAGCACATTTGGAGACCAGTCAATGAGAAAGAGCGCAGTACTCACACAGTATCGAGCTGTATTATAGTTCTCAATCAAAACATCTTGTGCCCTTTCCTCTTCCCTCCCACCTCCTACATTCACTTGGGAGGTAAACAACTCCAGGCGACACACACGTGCCATCATTTCTAAGCCACATGTCTAGAGCTCTCTTCCTCAATCCACACATTCTTTCTCAGTTATTGGCACCATTAGACACACAGTAGCTACTATAAGTTAATTAAAAGTAGCATCACCGTGGCATCACCCTAGATTCCCTTGTCCTGCTCCCCTACAAATGTGCTTGTAAAACTCCCACAGTGTTGAAAAACTCGGCTCCAGGGCCACCCCCAGATTTCTCTGTTGCTTTCAGACTGAGTGGTTCTTCTTCCACTGCATGTTCTCAGAACAACCCCTTTGCGCATCTACTGGAAAACCAGTCATATCATGTCATTGTGACATGTCTGGGCTGTACTTTCAAGAGCTGATTTTACTCTATTTCAAGTTTTACCCATAAGTTCCAGCATTCATACCAACCACATAAAAATACTGAAAGACATTTGTAGAATAAATTAATGAACACATGGACGGCTGGATGGATAGATGTTAGAGTTTCTGAAATGTTAATCTTATTCCTTTTTATTTACAGAATCTGGACCAATTATACAGTACCCTGAGGAGTCTAATGGATTCTAATGTCACCTAGAATGGCAGCCGGGGTCGGGCTTCCCATTCCTTCTATTACAGTTTGTGTCTACATGCCCCCCAAAGCCTCAGGAAGTCAAGGGAAGCAGGCTTTTTATCAGATGCAGCTGAATCTAGAGTTTGTGAGTGAATTCTGGTGCAATGCTGGGATTAAGGCTGGGTCATTGCTGGACCTGTCCACTGATTTACTTGGCACCACCCTAGTCCCAGCAGTCTGAATAAGATAAAAAGGGCAGAAGGAGGTTTGCTTCCCCTTTTGCTCCTGCTTGTTGCTTTTGCTGTCTTCTGCCACCATGAACTGTTGTCCCTCAGCCACACCACCCTGCCTTGGAGCCAGCAGGTTCTGGACTGAAACCTCTACAAACAAACATCTCCTCCTTTAACTTTGGGTGTGGGGTACTCCATCTCCATAAGAAGAAAAGTAAGACACCTTCCCTTAGGATTAATTTTCTACACAGGAGAAATAAGGCAGATTTTATGAGCAGGCACCATCACTTTAAGGAGGGCTCTTCACTATCACACTTACAAAGTACAATCAGAAGATCATTCTTGGGCCTGATGCCAAGTGTGTGTACCCACATGAACCTGGGCAAAGAAAAACACATGCTCTGCAGCCATGGCACTTCAGAAGCTATGTGTACTGATGCCAGCAAAGGTTGTCTGCTGTGGGAGTTTCCACTGAGGGGAGGGTGGAGACTGGAACCCAGCATTCTTTACCAGTGCAAGTCTGCACTGCATAAAGATATCATCTGCCCATCAAGGTGTGTGGCCAGAGGGCTGTGGTAACCCGAGGGGAAACTTCTGTCTCATTTGTGCAAGAAGGTCCATGAAGACGCACAGGGATCCACTACCTGTAATTTCCTCCAACTGTACTTTCTCACCACAATCAAATGAATCTTTCCTGCTCCCTTTGAATGTCCACAAAATTCTAAGATATGTAGCAGCATCTTGTTCCTCAACTAAATGCCTGTAGCAGTAGCCCACTACCACAAGTCCTAAGAACAAAAATGTTTCCAGAAATTGCCAGTGTCTCCTGGGAACCGAAGTTGCTCATACTGAGACTTTAGACTGAACCACCATTTATGTCTTCTGTGACTCTGAGAGACTTGAAAGCTAGGTTTCAGCATGTAATACAGTAGTGTGCAAAAACACATCTTAATACCTGGGCAGGGCCTGTAATCCCAGCACTCTGGGACACTGAGGCAGGAAGATTGGAAACTTAGCCTGAGCAACTTAGTGACTTAAGATTCTATATCAAAATAAAAATAAAAGGACTATGGATGTAGCTCAGTGTGAAAGCCTTGGGTCTGATATCAGTAACACACACACACACACACACACACACACACACACATACACACACACCCCAAGACAAAAAGCTACAAACATTGGTCTTTGACATGCAGACTGACCGGAACCCGCAAAGCCCAGGACAGCCAGTCTGGACTTGTGGAGTAATTAACAAGACAGCAACATGGAAGTGTCTGCAGCAGTAGCAAGGAGCTGGCAGTTGGGCTTTGGAGAATTTGACCAACAGAAGACTAGTCCCAGCTGTCACATCCAGAGGCCAAATCAGCTCCACACCCAGCATAATTCACATTGCAAACTTGTCTGGACTACACAGCACATTTCTGGGATCTGACATGG
>PVLD010023739.1:0-26853 GCA_004027595.1 Dinomys branickii | reverse complement strand
CTCTCTCTTGCTGTTGTGCTCCAGTTCCCGTTTGTTCCTTGGCTGGATCCCTGGGAGTTGCTGTGGCTCTGATGTGGGTGCCGATGCACCCCACCGCTCCCCACTGGCAGCCGCCCACCGAGTGGAGAGGCAGGAGGCCACAGCCTCGAGGCAGGCATAGAGCTGGGTGTGGTAGGATGTGTACTGGCTGCTCTGGCTCCACCTTGCCTCCCGGTGCTGATTAGGAAGGTAGCTGCAGAGTGGGGACTCCTGGCTGTTGCAACCTCTCATCCTCACACTGGATTTGACAAAAGTTCCCAACCACCATTGCCTCTTTTCCTGGCTGCACCTTCTCCTCTCCAGTTCTAGACCAGCTCTTGGAACTCCGCTATCCCCTGGCCAAGTCGGGAGGCTTCCATGAGCGTGGGTCTCCAAAGCTGAAGCTGTGATTGCTGGAACAAGGGTTTCAGCCAGGAGTGTGTTTGAAGCAGTGGCTTCCTCTTTCTCCGTCTCTTCTCCCTCCGACTGTACCGCGGCGGCCCTCTAATCCTTTCCTCCAGGAGAGGTTTTGCTTGGTCTTTCCTAGAGCTTCAGTTCCCATTTCAGATCCTTCTTGGTTTCAGGGTACACACCTCTCTCCTTTCTGTCTTCATATTGCTATATTTCATTGTCTGGGTGGTAATCCTCTGGGCGGTTCTCTCTCTGCTGCCTACCCAGTCGCCATCTTCCCGGAAGTCTGGCTAAATTTACTTGATCTTGGTTTTATTTAAGTTTTCTGAGTCACCAGGGAATGGTCACCATTAATTTAGAATCTTGGGGTCCAGGCAACAGCTGGCGGTGTCTACTTACTGTGAGTCATTCAATAATTTACTTGTTTAATATGTGTTTCAAAATATATATATATATATATTTCAAAATATATTTTTTACAACCCCACCACCATTACAGTCTGTGTCTCAACCCTCCATGCACTAGGCATAGAAGATTCTGATTGAGAAGGCCCATGGACTGCAAACACCGGGGTTTGCATTCGGGCCCTCCCTGAGTGTGCCCGGTGCTGCCTGAGGTACTAATGCAGGCATCCCATGAACTGCTGGCATGGTAGTTTGCATCGGAGCTGTACACATGCCCTGAATTCCTGGAGGTCACAGAAACAGGCAGTCCATGATCACCACGAGTGCAGCCCGCTTCTGGCTGTTGTGTGTGCCTTGAGCTGCCTGGAGAAACCCGGAATCAGGTGGTCCATGCACTGTTCATATATTTATATCTGGGCTCTGCCTGTGCCCTGAACTGCCTGGGGACACAAGACCACTGGTCCATAATTGCGCCACCAGTGTGGCCTGCTTCTGGGTCATATGTGTGCTCTGAACTGCGAAGGACACTGGATCAGACAGTCTACCATTGGCTGACATCACAGTTCACATCTGAGACCTAGGAGAACTAGGTACACTTCACCATTTGCTGGAAGACCCCAGACTTAACAACACCTCTCAGTGGACACTGAGGGGCAGGCTTGACCACCAGGAAAACTAGGGACACTAGCAACCTTTGCTGAGCTGCCACAGAAGAGGGAGACTGAGTATTCTGCCTCTCTGGCATCAAACTTGACAAGGCGAAGAACTAAAACACAATCTCAGAACTCCACCCTACTCAGAACAAGTCCAGGACACATTGACATAGGAGAACTTGGTAAACACACACCTGAAATTGCTGAAATGATTGCAATGGAAGTAAAGAAACAACTCCCTCAGGCCATAGAAGACATCGTATAAGAAATAATTTCTCAGGCAAAAAATGTAATGACAATAATAATGAAAGAATTTCTCAGCACATCTAGAGAAGAAATATATAAAGAAATAGATGAACATAGGCAACTCATGGAATCATTAAATAAACAACATAGGAATGAACTAGAATGCATGAAACAGATTCTGAGATTTCCAGGAAATCAAAACTTCCATTGAAAGCTGGCAAAATAGTTTGAATGAAGCTGAAGGTAAAATTTCAGATCTTGAAGACAGCATGGCAGCTAGTAATAGTGAAAGAAAGGATCTCTTAAAATCAACAAGGAACTAGGAAAAATGAATTCAACAGCTACAAGATGAGACAAAGAGAAATAATGTAAGACTAATAGGAGTCAATGAAATAGCAGGAGGCAACACAAATGACATAAAAAGAATATTTGCAGAAATAACAACTAAATTTCCCAAGCACGGAAACAAAAACTGATATACAGGTAAATGAGGCATATAGAGCTCTAACTAGTCATAACCATAATAAAAATACACCCAGACGTATAATAATCAAGATCCCAGATCTCCAGCAAAAGAACAGAATTCTAAAAGTGCTAGAGAAAAGAAACGGATCACCTATAAAGGGAAGCCCATCAGAATCACAGCAGACTTCTCAACACAAACCATCCAATTGAGACGAGCTTGGAGCAAAGTATGACAAGTCCTAAGACAAAACAGCTTCCAACCCAGGTTGATGTATCCTACCAAGCTATCCTTCAAATTTAATGGAGAAATAAAATATTTCCACGACAAAGAGCAACTGAAGAACTTCATGTATGCCAAACCATCCTTACAAAGAGTACTAAAACATATTCTAGACAGAGAAGAAAATGACCACAATTTCAAGAACAACAATAGAAAGGAACCCTCAAACAAAGCAAGCGATTAAACAGGTAGAAAAAGTAGGAAACCAACAGCAAGTAAATAACATGACAATGATAAGCCAACACGTATCAGTTATAACCACTAACGTAAATGGCTTCAATTCACCAGTCAAAAGAAACAGACTGGCAGAGTGGATTAAGAAACCAAATCCAACAATATACTACATACAGGAAACACATTTTACTCAGCCACCTAATCTTTGACAAAGGGGCAAAACAAATTCACTGGAGGAAAGATAGCGTCTTTAATAAATGGTGCTGGAAAAATTGGCTTGCCCCTTGCCAAAAACTGAAAATAGACCCAAGTCTATCACCATGCACCAAATTCAAGTCAAAGTGGATCACAGATCTCAAAATTAAAACAGAAACACTAAATCTATTGGAAGAGAAAGTAGGTAAAACCTCAAAGACAGATGGATAGGCAGAGAGTTTGTGAATGAAAATCAAGCCTCATGAGAAATACTTCAAAGAATCAACAACTGGGATCTCATCCTACTGAAAAGTTTCTGCACATGTAAGGAAATCACCAGCAGAGTAAAAAGAAAATGCACAAATTGGGAAAAAGTTTTAGCTGACTGTCCCTCAGACAAAGGTCTTCTATCTAGAATATATAAAGAATTAAAAAACATCAGTTCCCCAAAATTCAAAGACCCAATCCAGAAATGGGCATCTGAGATGAATACACACTTCTCAGATAAAGAAATACAAATGGCAAATAAATACATGAGAAAATGTTCATCATTAGTCATTCGAGAAATGCAAATTAAAACATTGAGATTTCATCTCACCCCAGTAAGAATGGCTATCATTAAGAAATCAACCAATAACAAATGCTGGCAAGGCTGTAGAGAATTAGTCTCTGCTGCTGGTGGAAATGTAGGCTGGTGAAACCACTGTGGAAATCTGTTTGGAGATTCCTCAGCAGACTAGGTTTAGAGGTCCCATTTAATCCAGCTATTCCCCTTCTTGGTATTTTCCCAGAAGAACTGAAAACATCATATTACAGCGATATATGTGCTCCCATGTTTATAGCAGCACAATTTGTCATAGCTAAATAGTGGAAGCAACCCAAGTGTCCATCCACTGAGGAATGGATGAAAAACACTGGTATTTTTATATAATGGAATATTATTCAGCTACAAGGAAAGATAAACTCTAGGCTTTTACAGGTAAATGGTCACAACTAGAGACCATACTCATCAGTGAAATAAATCAGACCTCCATGTGTAAGCAACATATTGTCTCACTAGTATAAGAACCTGAAAGAGTGAATAAAAATTAAGAGGTATGACAGACATTGTGAAATGAATGGAAACTGCTCAAAAGTAAAGAGCCACTGAGATGAGGGAAAAGAGAAAAGAAAGAAAGGGAAACTATGTACATATGTATACACAGGGTAGCTAACATAGTTGTACTATTGGCTTCTATGGCTTTACTGAAAGGATCAGTTAATGATTAATTATTTGATCAATTTTGCATGTCTCTATTTGTTTTCCTGAGAAACCACTTTGAAGATGTCAATATGTAATACAACAACCACTGTTAATTTCCTACCACTTTGTATGTAATTCAGTATTGCTTGTATTGTTCTTACGCTATCCTGTAAATGGATATCTGTTTATTAATATGCCTTCCTTCTTTTATTTTTTAAAATAAATTTTAAAAATATTTTTAAAAAGCCAAACAATGTATATATTTTCTCCTTCATCTCTGAATGCCAAGCACATAGTTAACAGACAATTATTGATGACAGACACTTATTTTCACTCTAGTATAAATAGGTTATATGCCTTAATGCTGCTTTTGAGTTACATAGTTTTGTCCTTTTATCTTTTACCTTTAAATTTGATGTGTTAAAAAAAATGAAAGAAATCAAATTATGAAAATATTTCCTATAGAATTTCACATGTATTTATTTATTAATGTCTCATACGCTCTGTTATGGTTTGTGTCTGGGTGTCCCCCCAAAGCCTCATGCAGTCATGGCGGGGGCTTCTAGAGTTTGTGGTTGATCCATGGTCCAGTGCTGGAATTACGGGTGTGAGTGCTGCGCCCGCCCTGGGGCCGGGCAGACTGCGCACAGTATAAGAGGGAAAGACGCTTGCCCTGCCGCTCCTCCTTTTCGCTCTTGTTGCTTTTGCCGTCCCCCACCGCTGTGGACCATCGCCCCCTATCACGTCCCACCCTGCTTTGGAGGCAGCCGAGTATGAACTGAAACCTCCACAAAGCTGTGAGCTAAGTAAACTTTTGTCCCTTTAACCTTGCGTCTCAGATATTTCGTCTCAACCATGAGAGACAAGTCACCAGCACGGCCTGTGTACCTCCAGGTGAGGGATGGCATAATGCTCTCTTTACATTCTGTGCTCCCCACTTCTTTCATCTGCAATGCAGTGGGGCAGCTGCTGAGGTGACTGTGTTGGCAGATATTGATCTGGGACGGATCTTCACTATTTATTGGGCTTTGTGAGCCATGAAATGTCACACCAAATTGCCAAAGACCAGAGCTCTTAACCTAAGGCACACAGAACTGCAAGAACCCCGTGGGTAGGATACACAGCCATAAATTTATTTTAGATGGAAGAGGAAAAAAAAACTTAATTTTGCACTATCTAATAACTAAGATTTAGAATTTTGCTCAATTCTGAATGCAGGCAACGGATCACAGTTATATTATCAGTGCCTATGGATTTCCCACCAACAGAAATCACTGATATTTTCACAACATATTAATCACTGTGAATACGTCTAAGTTGTTTATATATCTCAATTGAAATTATAATAGTTGCTTGAATGTGATACTTAACAAAAATTATAGTCAATACACCTTGTTATTTACTGCTGTAATGAAGAAGCTCATCTCGTACTTTATCATATTTATCTCTTAATATCTGAAGTTATATGTTGCTATAACTTACTTCCTATGTAATTCCATGTGCTTCATTTTATGCACTTAAAACAATATTCTAAGAGGGAGCCTGGGAACTTTGTGAGATTAACAAAGGGCATAATGGCCTACAAAAATATTAAATTCCGCTGCAGACTAATTCACCCAGGGTTTTCCAATTGCTACAGAAGCAAAACTCAAATTCTTTCACCTGACTTTTAAATTTTGTGATAATCTAGCCCCTCCTGCTTCATAACACCCTCTTTTGTCATTCACAGCAGAACAACTTACACACATTTGTATGTCACTGCCTGCCCCAGCCCCCTCCCCAGCCCCTCACAGCCCTCTTCCAATCTGCTTCCCTGAAATGTCATCTGGGATTCTCTAAGTGTCATTGTTAGTGTGTGGTAGTCTCCTATAATGTAAGGGCTTGTTGCTGAAGAGACATAGACAGCTTTCTAACCTGGAAATCAGCATAAATGAGTCAGAGAGAAAAGAAGCAAAGGCAACCTGAAATGTAATCATACGTGACCATCACCTGATGCTATTAACATATTTAATAAACAATAACATCTTTCAGGACACGGGGTAAGCATCAACGAGACAACATTCTTTGAGTATTCAGTACATGCTGGAGACTTTCCCGGATGCCTTACACACTTTAACTATTTTATTTTTGAAGCAACCCTGTGAAGCAGGTACCTGGTTTGTAATGCTTATTTTACAGATGCTAAATGTCGGGGCTGGGGGTATAGCTCAGTGGCATAAGCACTTGCCTGGCAAGCGCAAGGTCCTGAGTTCAATCCCCGGTGCCGGATAATTACATAAAACCCATAACATCTCATATAGATGCTAAATGTCCTGCCCAAGTCCACAGCACGTGTAAGTGACAGAGCCAGGACTTGTGGCTGACCCGCCTGGCCCCAAGCTGCACTTCTATTCACACTGTCATATTGTGTGTACCTAGCTCTTAATAGGTACGGAGGAAGGATGCAGTGTTGTCAAGCAGCCTTTATTGGAGAGATGACTGTGTCCAGCTACACTATTAGTCTGATGCCTTTCAAGTCTAGCGGCTAATCTCACAACCTGTGTCCTGATTCCAAATGCACTCAACAATCTCCTGATTATAATTTGTCTCCTACATAAGATGAACCACGGGAAGAGAATATGTTACCAGTGATATTGCAAACTAGACTTTCTGGTCTCCATGACAATTATATTTTTGTCCCAAAGTTGGCCCTTTCTGGAAGATAAAATAGACACACTTTTCCCTATTCCTCCCGCTAAATATAAGTGAAAACCTTGGCCATTATATAAATGAATATAAGAAAGCCCTGAAAAATAGAGAAAACAGACTGATGAGATATCTCAGGACGTGAGGAACAGCATAGGAGTTCCCTGCGTTTTCTCTCTACTCCTCTCCCTGGGACCGAATACTGGAGAAGCCAGCAAATGGGCACAGACTGGCTATAATCCCGGCACTCTGCAAGGTGGGGGAGGAAAGGTCACAAATTCAACAAATAATTGTTTCCTTATATTGTTTTCAGAATCTTATTCCTGATTAGATATTTCTAAAAAATTACATATGTAGGTTATGTGTATAACATGCTAAAGCATTTTAACTATGATCTTAAAATTGAATAAAGATTTTAATAAATATTTGACTATTTTAAAGATAAAAAAGGATTACAAATTTGAGCAGAGCCTGGTTAACTTAGCAACTTACTGACATCCCACCTCAAAGCATAAAATAAAAAGGGCTGAGGATATAACTCAGTGGGAAGGCATGAGGTTCTATCCCTATGACAAGAACCCTGTAGTAGAGGTCCATCCCTACTTTAAGCTTAAGAAAAACCTGTTCTCACCTCTGGGTATGGTGGCACATGCCTGTAATCCGAGCACTCAGGAGGTTGAGGCAGGATGATTGTTGTGAGTTTGAGACCAGCCTGGGCTACAAAGTGAGCTCAAAGCCAACCTGAACTGCACAGTAAGACCCTGTCTCAAAAAGATTTTTAAAAAGGGGCTGGGGATATAGCTCAGTGGAATAAGCGCTTGCCTAGCAAGCGCAGGGTCCTGAGTTCGATCCCCAGTACCGCAAAAAAAAAAAAAAAAAAAAAAAGAGTCAATTCCTAGGACCACAAAAAAGAAACCTGTTCTCTTGTGGCAAAAAGGGCAGAAAACTTCTAGACAATAATCATTCTACTATAGCCAAACACTAGGGTAAAAAATTCCATGGCTCCAGCCATCCACCCAGCTGAATCTTAAACCTCCCCCTCAGCAGACTGCAGCCATGTGTCCCGGGCCACCATCCCTGCAAGGTTGATATCAAAGAAGTAAGTGCGGGGAGCCCGAACTTTCATACCCTAAAACCACTGCTTCCTTCTTGAGGCTGGTGTCAGATGAGGCCAGGCAGAGAGTGAAGACTTGAGCCCTTGCTTGCAGGTACTACTGCCCCTGCCACCCAAGGGGATGTTCTCAAAGACCTCAGAGGAACCCAGGGTTCCCACCTCTGTGAGCAGGTGCAGTGAACCCCACTTCAGGTCTCAACACCAAGACTGAGCGGAGAGCCTGGACTTTTTCTCCCATCTGGCAATAAAAAAGTGCTGTCCCTTGAAAAGAAATGTAGTATAGAGGAAGGCAGCTTACAAATAAGTCTTCAGTGGGAACCTGAATCTCATAGCATAATGAGCATAATGTCTAGGCCTCAACTGAAAACAAAAAATAGAAAAATGACATCACCTAAAATTTTCTCAACTGAATATTGGATATTCCATTGGTAGATGAGAATACTAGGATGGGGCTGAGTTTAGAATCAACTGACAAAGATTTTAAAGTAGCCCTGATAAAAACACTCCACCGGGGCTATGGGGAAGAAGGACCTTTTCTCCACTGCTGGTGGGAGTGTAGACTGGTGCAACCACTGTGGAAATCAGTCTGGAGATTCCTCAGTAAAATAGGATTGGAGGTCTCATTCAACCCAGCTATTCCCCTCCTGGGTATTTTTCCAGAAGAACTAAAAACATCGTATCACAGCAATATATATACACTCATGTTTATAGCAGCACAATTTGTCATAGCTAAATCTTGGAAACAACCCAAATGCCCATCAACTGAGGAATGGATAAAAAATATGTGGTATTTTTTTTGAGGTAAAAGAACGAAAACATTAGCAAACAGACACAAAGTAGCATAAGAACAGTACCAAAACTGAATTACAGATAAGGTAACAGGGAATTAACAATGGTTGTTGTATTACATATTGATAACTTCAAAGTATATGTTCAGGATAATGCATATAGACATACAAGATTGATCAAGCAATTAGTCATTGACTGTTCCTTACAATAAAGTGTCATGAGACAATAGTGCAATCAGATTAGCCGTCCTGCATATACACACACACATACATAGCTATCCCTTTCTTCCTTTTCTCCTTCCCCTCATCCCGGTTGCTCTTTATTTTTGGGCAGTCTCCTTTCATACCTCCTAATTTATATTCCCACTTTTAGGTTCTTACAGTAAAGATACAATATGCTGTTTGCACCTGCACATATGATTTATTTCACTTATGAGTATGGTCTCTAGCTGTGACCATTTGCCTATAAAAGCCTTAAGTTTGTCTTTCTTTATAGCTGAGTAATATTCCATTATGTAAAAAGGCCACAGTATTTTTTTCCAGTCCTCTGTGGACTGACATTTGGGTTGCTTCCACTATTTAGCTATTATAAATTGTGCTGCTATAAACATGGGTGCATATATCACGGTGATATGATGTTTTTAGACCTTCTGAGAAAATATTCAGAAGGGGAATAGCTGAGTTGAATGGGACCTCTAGACCTAGTTTGTTAAGGAATCTCTAAACTGATCTCTAGATGTGGTATTTACATTACTCAGCTATAAAGAAAGATTATATAATGGAATATTACTCAGCTATAAAGATAAACTTGAGGCTTTTATAATTAAATGGTTTTCACTAAAGACCATACTCATAAGTGTAATAAAAAGTCTCACATGTGCAAACATCATAATTGTCTCCTCAGTGTAAGAACCTGAAAGAGTAAGTAAAATCTAAAAGGTACAATAAATAATGAGAAAGGGAAAAAAAGCTGCTCAAAAAGAAAGAACAACTGGGATGAGGGAAGGGAGTAAAGAAAGGAAATACACACACACACACACACACACACACACACACACAAGATGGCCAGGATAATTGTACTATTATTTTCTATTGCTTACTTGAAAAGAACATTTGATTTTAAATTGTTTGATCATTCTTACATGTCTGTATTTGTTTATCAGGGTAACCAATATAAAGGTAACAGTATGTAATACAGCAACCATTGTTAATTTCTTTTCATCTTGTCTGAAATTCTGTATTGTTTTTATCATTTTTGTGTTGCTTCATTTATGTCTGTATGTCTTTGTTCTATTTTAAAAGTAAAAGCACAAAAACATATTAACAAACAGACACAAAGTAACATAAGAAATAGTACAATCAAAACTGATTTACAGACAATGTGACATGGACTCAACAATAGTTGTTGATTTACCTATTGATATCTTTGAAGTGTATGTTCATGAACACAAATATAGACATGCGAAATTGGTCAAACAATTAATCATCTCAACAACAGGAAAAAAAAAGAAACCGGAAAGCATTAACAAAGAGGCACAAAGTAGTATAATAACAGTAAGATCAGAATTGAATTACAGACAAAACATCAGAAAACCAACAGTAGTTGCTGCTTTGCAAATTGATATCTTCAAAGTGTGTGCTCAGGTAGAACCATGTTAGCCCTCCTGCACATATGTATCTACATATATACATACATACATTTTTGCCTCTTTCTTTTCTCCTTTCCCTCATCCCATCTGTTCCTTGCTTTTGAACAGATTTCCTTCATGTCTCTTAGTTTATATTCCCACCCTCAGGTTCTTACACCAGTGATACAATACGTTGCCTGCTCATGTACCGCTGATTTATTTCACTTATGAGTATGGACTCCAGTTTTGACCACTTCCCTACAAAGTCCCCAAAACTGTCTTTCTTTATAGCTGAATAATATTCCATTATATAAAAATGCCACAGTTTTTAAATCCAGTCTTCTGTGGATGGACACTTGGGTTGCTTCCACGTTTTAGCTATTACAAATTGCGCTGCTATAAACATGGGTGCACATATGTCAGAGTGATATGATGTTTTCAGATGTTTGTATGTTTGTTAATATGTTTTGATTCTTTTATTGCTAAAAATAGAATTTAGAAAAAGGTCCTCCAAGGAGCTTGAATTACACAGACACACACACAGACACACACACACACACAACCACCATAAAGAAGAACAAAAGAAAAAGTTTATGAATTTACCATTGAAAAACATAGTAATTGAAATTAAGAACTCAGCGGTTGGGCTTAGCAGAAAAATTGAAGAAAAGAATCAGTTGAACTGGAAAGTAATCAAAATTACCCAATGTATATAACAAAGAGAAAAATTATAGAGACACTGGAGCAGAGCAAAAGCAAAATTTAATGTTCCTAATATCAGCATCCCCAAAGGAGAGGGAAAAGACAGAGTTGTGAGTGTACTGAAAATATAATAGGTAAAACTTCCAAAATTTAGCAAAAGACTTACATTGCAAGGTCTAGAAGCTGACTGAACCGAGAGAGAACAAGGCCAAAAAACCCAGTGTGTCAAATAATAGTCAATTTCTTGACACGAAAGGCAAAAAACAAAGTTTTTAAAAGGAAGAAAGAAATAACAGCTTCCCTATATACAAAAACAGTTCTGCTGACAGTGCGTTTCCCATCAGAAGCTGAGGACACCAGATGGAAGCTGCACGTTTTCCAGATGCTAAAAGAGTAAGATATCCTATATCCAGTGAAAGTATTCTTTAGGATTTAAGAGAATATACACGTTCTCAGATCCAGAAAAACTTGAGAGGATTTGTTGCTAGCAGACTTACCCTAAAAGAAATCTGGTTAACAGAAGGGAAGCAATAACAGAACATCAAGAAAGAAGAACTACGTTGTTGGGAATGTAAACTGGTGCAATCATATGGAAATCAGTATGGAGATTTCTCAGAAAACTAAAACTAGAACTTCCACTTGACCCAGATATTCCCTTGCAGGTATCTTCCTAAACGAGTTAAAGACATCATGTTACGATAATATATATGTACCCATGTTTACAGCAGCACAATCCATATTAGCTGAATCTTGGAAGTGGCCTTTATTTCTCTCAACAGATGAACGGATGGACAAAATGAGACATTTATACACAGCACAGTACTGCTCTTCAAAAATAAAGACAAATAATAGGGAAAAAGAGAAAGAAAACAGGTTAAACTGCGTGTGGCGGAACACCGGTAATCCTAGCGTTTGGAAGCCTAAGGCAGGGTGACAGCCACAAATCAGAGGGCAGCCTGGACTACATAGCAAAATCCTGTCCCAAAATAAGGAAAAGAAAGAAGGAAAAAGGTACTGTAATCCAGTGCATGCCCTAGATCCGTAAGTGTGCCTTAACTAGTACAATTGTCTTGCATGATTTATGGGTCCTTTATCCCACTAGTCTGATTTTCAATCTGTACATATAATTAACTGTATAAGGTCTTAGATAAATGAATCAGATGCTGGAAAAATAAAAGGGGAGTGTAGAGAGAGGAAAATAAGAGGAGAATTGAAATGTGTTATGAACACATGCCATTCCCCTAGAGTGAATGTAATCACTGTGTAAACACATACTAATAAAATTCAAAACCAAACCAAACAAAAAGAATTTAAAGTAAGAAGAGAGAACAAAGAAAAAAAATTATACTAATTAAATGGAAATCTTAAATCCTAACATATCAACAATTACATTAAATGGAGGTAGTCTATCCCAATTAGGAAGAGATTTTTAAAATGAATTAAAGGGAGGAGCTAACCCTAAACTACCCTCTACAGTAAACTGTCTTCGTAGATAATCATATAGGCAAGTTGAAAATAGAGAGGGGAAATGCTTATCCGAATACTGGAAACAAAATACTAATCAATGAAAAACAGGAGTGGCCACTTTACATCAGACCAAGCAGACTTCCAAAGAAAATTACCGGATACAGAAAGGGATATTAAGCAATGATGAAGTCAATCCATCAAAAAGACACAGAGATCCTAAACATGCATGTAGCAAGCAACATGGCTGCAAAATTTGTGAGAGAAGAATTGGAAAAAACTGAAAGAATTAAATAGCCAAATTCATAGTTACCCTTAGTTCAACACTACTCAACTAGTACAGAAGAAACCAACCAAGGTTATGGGTTAACTCAACATCATCACCAACTAATAGCATCTAGTTAATAATTACCACTTATAGAATGCCCCAATCCAATAAGAGCAGAGTATGGCTTCTTCTTTAAAATTCATGACTCATGCATAGACCATTTCTCGATCATAAGATAAACCTCAACATACTTAAAATAACTGAAGCCATACAAAGTGTATTCTCTAATAACAATGAAACCATACTAGAAATCAATGATAAACAATAACGGTGAAATTTTCAATCATATGTGCTATATTTAAGAGCTGAAAATGTTCCCCGACAGTCTGTTCATTGCTTAGTCCCTAGCTCGGTGCTTTGGGAGGTGGTGGAACTGTGGAAGGTAGGCCTGGGGGAGGTTTCATGTCATTAGGGCCATGCCCTCAAAAGAACCTTGCAATCCTAGTCTGTTCTTTTGTTTTTTCAATTCCACATCATAAGTGACTTGCTTTGCTCCAGCAAACACTCTTACATTCTTATGCACTGCCACAGATGCACAGTGGTGGGGACAACAGATCATCAACTGAAACCGTGGACACCATGAGTACAAACAAATTTGACTCTTTGTATGTTAATGACTTCAGGTATTTGTTACCATAACAGAAAGCCAACACACTTTAGAAACAAGACCACAAACTTCTGAATGATCCACAGTCTGAATTCTCAAGGAAAATGAACACACTGAATAGAAATGAAAATAAAAATTTATCTTCATTTAGGGGAACAAAACTAACTGAGTGAAGAAAGCATAGCACATGATGTTTACCACAGAAAAAAAGAAAATTTTTAGTTGAGGCTCTAAGCTCTTACCTCAACAACCAAGAAAATAATCAGCAAAATACACATCAAAATGCAAAAGGCTGAGGCAGGAGGATCATTGCAAGTTAGAGACCAGCCTAGGCTACAAAGTAAGCTCAAGCCCAGCCTAAACTGCATAATGAGACCCTGTCTCGAAAAGAAAAAAAAAAAAAAATTAAAAAGGAAAGAATGTCAAAGGAAGAAAACAATAAAGATATAAACATGAACTGATGAAATTGGAAGCAAAAAAGATACAGAAAATCAATGACAGAAAAAACTACTCCTTTGAAAAGACCAATAAATTTGATAAATCTTGAGCAGGAATAGTGAGAAGGAGAGAGAGAAAAGGCACGATTAACCAGTACCAGAAATAAAACAAGATCTATAACTAAACTGAAGAAATCAAAAGAATAATAAGGGGGTTTGGGGATGTAGCCTCATGGTACAGCACTTGCCTAGCATGCTTGAGGCCCTAGGTCCTGAACCACAGAGAAAAGAAGAAGGAGGAGGTGAGGGCGGGGGGAGAGGAGGGGGAGGGGGGAGAAGGAGAATGAGGAGGAGGAGGTGAAAAGGAAGAGACAGAGGAGGAGGAGGAAGAGGAGGGCGGAAAGAATAACAAGATGTGTTGTACACATGTCCCAGCTCCTGATAAGGAATGTAATCACTATGCACCTGAAGCATGTACCAACAAAAGTAAATGACATCTGACAGAATTCAATATCTAGTCATTAAAAAGAAAACTCTGAGAAAGCCGGGTGTGGTGGCTCACCCTTGTAATCCCAACACTAAGGAGGGCAAGGCAGGAGGATCACTGTGAGTTCGAGGCCAGCCTGAACTACGCAGTGAGACCCTGTCTCAAAAAAAAAAGACTCTTAGAAAAATAATAATATAAGGGAACTTCCTTCACTTGGTCAAAAGTTCCCACATGTAGTCTTCCCAAATTCCTACATCTAGCATTCCCCAAAAAGACTGAAAGCTTTTTGTCTGAGACCAAGGTCGAAGGAAGGGTGTCTGCTCTTACCATTGCATTTGGCTCGACACTAGGAGTGGTGACAAGTTTAACACAGCAAGGAGTGAACGAAGAGAGTACAAACCAGAAGGAGGAAAAAATGCTGCAAATGACCCCACGTTCCGATGACACAACTACCTGCGTAAGAGTTCAAAGAACGTACCAAAAACTAAGCAAGTTTTATAGTCACAGGATGTGAGACAAACATGTAAGAAGGGATTGTACTAGTATATATTCATAACAAATATACAGACATCACAATTCAAAACACTGTAGTGTTTATAATCGTTCACAAACAGGAACTATTTGGCTATGACTCATCTGCATTTGACATATACTGTACTGATGAAAGCAGGCTATGTAAGTGGGGAGATGGGCTGTACTCATGGGCCGAAAGGTAAAGGATAACGAAGAGGTTAGTGCCCTCAAAACTGATAGAAAATTTTAATGCAATTCTCTAAATCATGGCAAGAGAATTTCTAGAATCAGACAAGGTTATTCTAACATATATATCAAAATACACACCCCGTGGGATGATTGAAACCACTTTGACAAAGAATAATGAAGCAAGAAGAATCAATTCACTTAATTTCAAACATATTTAGCTATATAAACCAAGACTGTGTGTTTTACTGGCAAAGAAATCGATATATGGGAAGCCACAGATCAGAGAACTCAGAAGTGGACCCACACAAGTAAGACCAGCATCTTGGAAGATGATCTTGGGCTCAAAAGCATTCAATGGAGTAAAATATAATCTTTAACACATGGCTCAGGAACAATGGACATCCACAGGAAAAAGAACATGAACATTTACCTAAATCTCACACTTTATACACAAATTATTTCAAAATAGATCACTGACATATGTAAAAAGTAAGACTGTAAAATGTGTACAAAAAAAAAACAGGAGAAATATCTTGAAATCTAGCATTAGAAAAAATATGTCTTGGATACCAAAAGTGTGATTGAGCTTAAAAAGAAAAATTAATAGATTGGACTTCATCAAAATTATAAATTTTAACCACATGTGGGGGCCTATGCCTGTTACCACAGCACTTTGGGAAGCTGAAGTAGGAGGACTGAAAATTGGGCCCTAGTCCATGCAATTTAGCAACTTAGCAAGAACCTATCTCAAAAAATAAATAGAATGGGGAATGCAGATCAGTGCAAAGGCCTTGGGCTGAATAACCAGTACCACAAAAAATAAATATTAAATAAACCCACAAAAATCACAGATTTTTCATTCTAAAAGTTAATGAAAACATAAGCTTCTACAGATGTGGAGAAAGTACTATATGTGCATACTATTGTAATGGCCTAAGTACCCAGCTGCTTGCTAGACTGACCCCATACTTGACCCCTGATTCACCTCAAACAGCTAAAGTCCATGTACAGTAACATAATTACTGTTTAAAGGCTCCTTGTTCTTTCTTGGAAAGAACTCAAAGAGCATTGCCCACCCCTGCCAGAAACAGGACAGTTACCCAAGCATAACGTCCCTGCTACACCTGTGTATTCATTGTGGTTTTTGTCTTTATAAGCCCTGCATACAATGGGCTCAGGGCTCTCACTTCTCAGCCTTGAAACACAGGCGTGAGTGGGGGCCGCGGCGGGGCTCAACTTTTAAAAGCACTACTAAATTCTAATTTGGCTGTTTGGGATTTTATTGTTCATGGACCCATCGCACTATATATCAAAAGAAGGGAGAGTGTGTGGAATATGTAAAGAACTCTTAATATCCAACAGTAAAATTAGCAACTTAATTAGAAAGTGGTGTAAAGACACGAAGAGATAATTCACTGAACAGAATATGCAGATGGTAAATAAGCACATGAAAATGTGTTCAGCAGCTTTAGCCATTAAGGAAATGCAAATGAAGACCACAATGAGATATCACTACATACCATGGAGAATGGCTAAAATAAATAATAATGACAATACCAAATGCTGACAAGGCTGTGGATAACCCAGAATAGTCATACATTGTTGCTGGATATGTCAAACTGTAGCCACTCTGGAAAATTCAAAATTCCTTAAAAATCTAAACAGTCCCGGTGTAGTGGCATGTTGGGGACCACTACGAAGCGGCTCTGAGCAGGAGTTAATATTAACCAATTGGCTTTTCATATTTACCTAGGAGTTATCCTAAGCCTAGGCACCTTGTCTGCAGATGGGCAGCTGATGCATAGTAAATGAACCTCTATGAGTCGCTGGTCACTGCTGAGGCGTGTATCGGCCTGTGACACCTCAAGGACAAGGTGACTGCAGCTGAGGACGTCTGGCTCCTACTCCTATTAACTTTAAGGAAACTATGGCTTGCAGCGCTGCTGTGAAGGCCTTCCTGGAGACAGCATATAGCTCTCCAAAATTAACATAATAATACTTGGAGGAGTCCTTGAAAGGATTCCCAAGTCCTGCCCAGATTCCTGCTCAGAGTCCTGCATTTTCAGTATTCCCCCTCATTTGAAAACCTAATACAAATGGGCCACCCAGAAAAGTCTTGGGCTAATTCAGAGAATATAGAAGCTGGAAAAGAATTAGTTCACCCGGAAGCCCTGAAATCGTACTCCATTGTCTCATTTTTTATGTACGCCTTCGTCTGTCCATTCACTTGGGAGATTGCGGGCCTGATCAACCTGCAATAACTTAGGGTTTTTTAACCCACTCTTTGATAGTGGGATGCATCTATAATCCCAGCACTTGAAAAGGTGAGGCGGGAAGCTCACCATGAGTTCAAAGCCAGCCTGAATTACATAGCAAGACCCTATCTTTAAGCAAAAAACAAGCACTAAACAAAAGCAGATTTGCAGTCCTAGATATCTTTTGTTGTTGTTATTGTTTATTTGGTTGGGTTTTTTTGGTACTGGAAATTGAACTCAGGACCTTGTGCTTGCCAGCAAGGCACCTGTGCTGCTAAGATATCTCCCCAGCCAGATTCCTAGGTGTTTATTTCTGAGAAATGGAAACTTCTGTTCACCCAAGCACCTGTGTGAATGGTCGTAGCAGCTGTATTTGCAAGAGTCACACCGCAAAATCAGCCCAGATGCCCTTAGATGGGTGACACATCTGTACAATGCAAGTACCCGTCAGCCATCAGAAGAACAAACTACTCACAGTGCAGCCAAGAACTTGGACGAATCTCACAATTACACTGACTGTGAGAAGCAAGTGACAAAGCTTACGTAATGTATGGCTTCACTTCCACAATATATTTGAAATGACAAAACTGTAGAAATGGACACAGGTGAGCGCTTCCCAAGTGGCGTAAAGTGGAGGACAGGGCAAGCTGAGGGGGAGAGAGAGCACAGGGAAGGAGCAGGCGGGGACGGAGCTGCTCAGTGCGCTGACCCTGTCCGTAAGTGTCTGCACCGTTTGTGATGTTGTCTTCCAGTTTCGCCAGCTGCTACCATTGGGGGAAACTAGGAGAAAGGTCCAGGGATCTCTCCGTGATTCTATGTCAATCATCTCAAGAGAAAGAAGTTTCTTTAAAAATGGGCTCTTTTAACAGGAGGCGGATATGAGTAAAAATACAGCATGCACACGGAAATGCAGCCCCAAAATATGAACCTTGGGGGAGTGGAGGGGTGAAAATGATCACAGTACGCAATGTGCATATGCTAATCTTCCAAAATGAGATTCGTTAATCTGTACAACCAATTTAAAAATGGGGAAAAATAATGAAAAAAGGTTTTAAAAAATCAGCTGGGTGTGGTGGGATGCACTGGTAGTCCAGAGCCCTGGGAGGCTGAGGCAGGGAGAGCATAAGTTTGAGTCCAGCCACTTTATACATCCCTGTCCTGAGGTTGGCAACTAGGCATCTGCCTCTAGAGGAAGAGCTCACTATATTCACACACAAATGTTTCTGAGAGCCAGATTTCAACAGAGAAAATCCAGCAAGGTCAACTGGACCGAGATGCCTATAGAGACCCCCTGCAAGTACCCAAACCGATTGACCATATCTGTTTTCCTTCTTCGAATTTACAGAACTTTTTCTGTAAATTCTAATATTATTTCAAACACAGATCGAGTCACATTTTCCCTCGATCTGTTCCTATCTCAGGGTTTACTGAGTCCCTCTCTTCAAACCCATCCAGCCCTCTTCATGTACAGCTGGCTGGCTGGGGCGGTGGCCAGGGGCCCCGCAGACAGACACTTCCTATGTGCTAGGAATCTGAGAGATGCTATAAGGAGAAAGGTCACACCAGATTTTGAACTTGCTGTGAAAAAAAAGGAGTACAAAATGCCTTATTTTTTACAGTGATTTTATGCTAAATAATAGTATTGTGGATGTATTGTGCTAAATAAATTGTTTATGTAATAATTTACATTATATTAGTTAATAAATTATTGTTAAATAGTAGTTACTGATAATAGTTACATAAATTTAATATTAGTTTAAGTAAGCTGTTAGTTCATTGATAAATCAATTGTAACTTTTCCCCTTGCTGCATACAGTAAGTGATGCCCAGAACTTAGAGGAGAGTTTTGATGGGGCTTATGTTTTAAAAGGGTTCAGTCCATGGCCAGCTGGCCCCAAGGGAGAAACATCACAGCAGAAGCACACAGCTCAGTTCCCTTCAGCAGTCAGTAAGTAGAGCAGGAAAACAGGGCAAGATAGGATGGGACAAGGTGGGGGACATAGACCCCAGGGCCACGCCTGCAGGACCCACCTAGACACATCCAGAAGTGTGCTCCACTGACTCCCCTGGTGACCACAAGGCTGGTGAAGTTGCCTCCCCACCTTAACCACTCCGTGTGGCTCCTGTGAAATGTAAAACCACATGTGACTCCTGTTTGTGGTTCCCATCACGTTGCTGTTGGACAGGGCTGACTGCGTTCTCGTTAGTACACATCACATCATCTGGTAAATGCCAGTCCTTCCTTTACAGCCACTTCACACAATAACCACCTGCCACATATTACTTGCATATTTTACCCGCTGATGGCAAAGGCTGAAATGGACTGGCTCACAATCGCGGCTTCCCTCCCAGCCTGTCTTTCGAATCACATAGACCATAGTGCTGAACTCCCTTGCCCCAAGGCCTGGGTGGCTGGGATCCAAGTGAGACCCAGCTTCCCAAATCCTGTGCAGTGCGCAGCCTGAGCAGAAGTGGGAAGACGAAGGAGGCAGTGGGGGTGGGAGGGCACATCTGGCAGAAGCTGGTACAAGCGCCCATTTCTCCAGCGCAGTTGTGGCTGCGAGTCCAGGGTCTGGCCCTGTACTGTCAGTTACAAGCCAAAGCCTGCAGCTGCAGGGTCACCCCGGCCAGTCCGCCCGGCGGATTTCTCCTAGTGGGTTGCTCCTCGCTGCATATTTCCTGGGCTCGCAGCATCCTCGCCTCTTATACCCTCTCTGAGATTCTGTGATCTGCAAATGTGCTTTGCTGTAGCCCTTTATGCTTAAGTGTATCAGAGCGGATGGCAGAACCTGACACAATACACATTGCTCAGTGAAGAACTCAACAAATAAAGGCCACTCATAATAACAATAAAAATTACATCAGATTCTGCTGCAATATTAGACTCTGGGCTTTAAACAATAATCACACACAGCACGTGTTACAGTGCGGATCTTTAATCTCCTCCAGAGACCCATGTGTTGAAGGCGGGATCCCCAGCCCCAGAGACTCCTGGGAGGAAGGAGAGTGTTTAGGAGGCAGCTCCTGGTGGAAGAAGTCAGGTCCTCCAGGGTGTGTCCTTAAGAGGATACTGCTGTCCCAGTGTCTGCCTGGCTTTCTCTTTGTTTCCAAGCCACCATGAGATGAGCAGGCCTCCACCACACACAAAAACTCCCACCACGCTCAGTGGCACACCCCAGATGATGCCATGAGGCTGCCATCCCACAGCAAGAGTCAAACAACCCATGCAGTGAAATCCCAAGTACCATAAACCAACTGAAAGCACTTTCCTCCTCACAAGCTAATTATCTCCAGTATTTTGTCACAGTGCTGGGAAGCTAACACAGCATGAAAAAGACCGATTCCCAAGGTCTCAAGTCTTGCTAAAGTACAAGAATTTCACTTGGCTCCTTATGATGCATTGATGAGAAACATTCTTATTGGGAAAAAAGGTCAAGTTATAACTATTTATTTCCTCATAAATACTCATTTTTATAATCACTGAGTTTCTCTTTGAATAAAGGCCACACACCAACCCAGTGATCCTAACAGCCTACACTCTAAATTTGGAAAGCTAAGACCCACATCCTGCCTGCTTCGAATATGAATTTTCATCTGATATGTGTGGCAAAGCCAGTCTACCACAGCTCCCAGCAAACTTGCTGTATCTCGCTGAGTCTGTCAAGTATGCAAAGCTTTTATGCTCTTTACCTGGGCCACTTCTCTGATTTCATTTTCAGATCCTGAAGGGTGGAGACTGCCTCCTCCGTGGCATGGAGCAGATACTTTGTAGGGCTCCCCTGGCTCCATGTTCCTCTCGTGCAGCACAGCTCACCCCGTGCAGGCATCCACCTGGGACATCCATCCTCTGGGGCTCGGAAGACAGAGACCTAGTGTCAATCATGCCACCTACTATGCTTTGTCCCCTTACCTAGTGTCTTGTGACTTCTGACAAGATTCATAATACAGAAACAGGATAATTTACAAGCTTAGTAAGCAGGGAAAAATCAAATGCTAAATACAACAATGTCTGATATCTAAGAGCGATTATATTTGCATCTTTAATACCAAAAATACAATTTTCAGGCTCCATGGTAATAATGTCAGTGTAATTCAAAGGACCATTGGGCCATTTCTGAGTTACCAGAAATTATGGTTTCTCTGATATGGGTAACGGAAATGTTTTGATATTTATTGGCAGAAAGCCTTTTTAATTTTCAGAATCTATTAAAGTGTGATTGCATTTTATGCTATTATTACCTTTTGTTCTGTTTAATTACCCAGGAAGACTATTTCTGGCTTCCACACTGAGCTCATTGTCAGCAGAAGCGCATGTTTTCATGGGAGGTGCCCGCTGTCTCTGTCTCGGGTGCCCTCCCGCTTCAGCTGCGGCCCAGCTCACCTATCCATGCCCATTGTTACACAGACACTTGCTGAGTGTCTGTGTTTCAAAAGGCATTATTCTGAGTGCAAGAGAAGCAGGGACAGGCAGGAGCCAGGCTATCTGCAGTGTGTACAATCCATGCACTCCCGGCCTGTGTGGAGGGCAGGCCCTAGAGGAAGGGTGCTTGAGAGCACCCTCAAGCAGGAGTGCCCAGCATGGAAGGGCATCAGAATAGGAAGCAAGAGTGTGACTAAGAAAAGATGATTTAGAAGCCTTGAACTGACACAGGGCCGGATATGAGGAGGAAGAGGTAGCCGGTGATGTTGGAGATTTAAGACTGAGTACCTTTCAAGGTATGATGGTGAATTCCTATAGTCCCAGCACTCAGGAGGCTGAGACAGGAGAACTGCAAGTTCTAGGCTAGCCTGGGCTACATAATGAGTTCAAAACCAGCCTGGACTACATAGCGAATTTTGGTCTCAAAACTCTAAAGCAGAATATTAAAAAAAGAAGAAGAAAAGAAAGCATGCCTTCGGTGCTGATGATACAGTACTGGCTGCCCGTACAGAGAACTGCGGGGGAGAAAGACCCCTGGAGGCATCAGGGCAGGAAACCCCATGTGCTACTTCCGGCCTGAGCACGTGAAGCAAGGTGAAGAAGTGGGAGGACGTCACGGAAGGCAGAGGGAGCTGGGAAGGGCTCCTGTGCGCGGAGCGAGGGGAGGGTTTGCAGGGTGCACCTGGAGAGCTGTGTGCACGGCCGGTTCCTGGCATCACGAGGAGTGATTTTCCCAGAGGCCTGAGGGAAGCTCTGGGGTGTGCCACACACCCACTCTGAGAGGCATATAGGAGGAACTGCAGCAGGAGGCGGGGAGTCTGGGCACGAAACCAAGTAAGCAGGCCTCTCGCCGGAAATATCCACACGCCAGGGCGAAGTCAAAGAAGGTGGTTCCTGGAGAAGACCCCGCTGGTGGGTGACCTGCCTGGGCAAACGGAAGCAGCGCTATTCAGACTCATGGGAAAGACTGGGCTACAGGTGGGCGGCAGTTGGTGGGTATCTGGTCATTCTTGCTAAAGAAGATGCCTAATTTCTCTTTTAAACCAGAGTGATTACGCCCACACGTCTCCAGGCCACACTGGATTCCTTAGCAGCAGACATGCCCCAAGGAACAAGAACCGCAGGGGAAGGGGAAGCGGGTGCATGTGGCAGGTGATGGAAAGCTTTGGGCGTCAACCCACATCAGGTGTGGCCGGTGTGGAGCTCCAGTGATGTAAATGGATACAACAGCAACAAGCCCATCCAGCAAAGGGGATTCCTACCGTCCTTGTCTGGTCCCGGGTGGGTTCGTTGATGAGCAGAGCTGATTTGCTGCCATCTCCCTATTCCCTCAGCACCCCCTGCAAATACAGATCCACACAGGCAGCAGGCTGTTCTGTAGAAGACAAGCTCTGCCTGGGGTCTCCCCAGAGTTAATCGACTCACATATGCCATCAGTTTCAGCCATCTTCATGTTGGATCTTGGCAAATTCCTGCCTTCTGCTTTGCTGCCTTGAATCAGCTTGGCATGACCCCATTCTTTGACAAGTCTTTGTCAGACACAGTGGAAACCACACTGCCTTTGTTTCAGCTTTGCCCTGTAGTCTGTAGAAATCAGTGCACTGCTGGTTTCATACGTGGTTTTGTTAACCAATGGGGAAGACAGAAGTAGTCCGTATAGATCTGAAGAGACTGAAAAAAGGACCTTCACTGGGCCTCAAAGAGAGGCTCACAGCTCAAACTTCCCCTCCCCGCGTGCCTTCTCTGGCACCCCAGCCTTCCTGACTCAGCACCAGACTCACCAAAGTGCCCTAGTCTTTGACCGTGGCACCCACAAGCCAGTCAGCTGGTCACTTCTCCATCCTGACAGGTCATAAGCACTAGCTGCTCACTGTGTCCTTGAATTTCTCCCTTAGCCATGAAGAAATGTTGTTCCTGCCAATAAAAGCTACAGTCACCACTGACTGAAACTTTGCCACTTTGCCTACCCCTGGGACTTGGGAGCCCTAGCAACATTGGTAACGACAGTTCTCACACATGGGACCCCCTAACTGGCATGCTGGTTAATCTTCGAAGCAATTTTATGAGGTAAGTATTGTTCTCTCTGCCTTACAAATTTAAAAATGCCCCCCGCAGAAAATCTCTCAGGTGGCTCGGGGTGCCCCCAGCAGATCTGAGATTCAGGACCCGGGTGTGCGTGAGCTACATAGCTAGTTCAAGACCAGCCCGGACTACTTAGCAAGATCCTGTCAATTCATCAATGACTGAAGCCAGGCGTTGTAAACCCAGAATTTAGGAGACTGAGAGAGGAAGATCAAGAGTTCCAGGCCAGTTTGCAGCCTGAGCTACACAGCAAGACCCTGTCTCAAAAATAAAACACTGTGTTACCTTTTATCCTGATATGAGCTGTCTCGCTGTGATGGCCCCATTTCTCAGTGGACCGGAAATGTCGTGCAGGCCTTGACTTCTTGTCCTGGTGCAAGGTTGGGGTACAGGGTCAAGGGACCCTCTCACGCTGATATTTTTATTCTCCACACAAAGTGCTAAGATATCCAAGGACCAGGAAAGAAATGAGAGTTGAGTTGGAGAACGGGGAGGGGAAAGCGAGGGGCTGAGAAAAGAGGGCTCCAGAATTCCAGAATGTGGGGTGCACTGGGGACAGCAGAGGGGGAAATGAGGGCCTAGAACCGGGAGTTCAACGAATCCCAGCAGCCGCCAAAGTCCTTGCCCCAGAGCTCCGCAAGCAAACCCAGGTGTGCTTGCGTCACTGCGGTCTGGCCCCTGGTGGTGATGTACGGCAGCGCACTACAGAGACCCATGGTACCCTGAAAACCGAATCAACTTCACTGGTTAGGTTCCAGGTTGACCTTATGGGGAAATTTGACTTGGTTCTGGTCCAGGTTGGTTTGCAAACAGAATCATGGAAAGAGTTGAGTTCGTGAACCAAGGTAGCAGGAGTACCAACAGGCGCAGAGAGAAGGAAAGGGGTATTGGGTGTTCCCCGCATGATGTTCTGAGATTTGGGCTGGGACAGGTTGACGCAGAGCAGGGGCAGAAGTGTCCCTTTCATCCTTGCTGTTCCACTTCCACCCCCATCCAGGAAGAGGTGAGCTCTCTGACCTGTCAGTGCAACTTGAACGTAGCCTTATCTATCTTATGTTTTTGTCTTTCCGGGTGAAAAATACGTTCTAAATTTCAGGCAACTAATAGAAAGTGTAGGGAGGGACTGTAGTTACACCTGGCGCTGTTATGAAAATGAACATATATAAGGCTCTTTGATGAGACTGAAGCACAGTCGCAGCAGAACCCACTGACCCAAGAATAAATTCTTGTTGGGTTTCCCTTTAGCGGTCCCAGGGACTGAACCTGCACACTAAGTCACTTCCTGAAACATTTTTGTCTTTTATTTTGAGACTGGGTTAGGACTAGGGTTAGGGTTAGGGTTAGAGTTAGGGTTAGGGTTAGGGTTAGGGTTAGGGTTAGGGTTAGGGTTCAGGATAGGGTGGAATATTTTCTATTCCAGCATAAAAGGCAGGGTAGGACAGAGCCAGTAAGTGGAAGGATCATATTCCCTTGTGGTCAGTTAGAAGTTTACTAGTGAGTTTTGTTCCAGGCTCCTTCAAAGAGGGACGCATGATGGAGAGGGATGTACCACAGATGATCAAGAGCCTGAGAGTCACAGCTGTGCAGTCGCCCACTCTGCAGATCCTACTCAAAACTGGAGCCCCCAGCTGGGGTGCAGCAGGGGTCCTTAATGGCTACTTACCTAGCTGCAGAGCCGCACTGCAGTCTTGCTCTTAAGAGAAGGACCTTCAGTCTTAAAGAGGTTTAGAGGAGTAACTTTTTGTTGGTCTACATCCCGTTGCTGTCCAAGGTGACAGGTCCTGAGAACAAGGTGCCACCATGAAAAGAAAAGCAAGGGAAAAAAGAAAAACAAGAGAGGCGTAATTCTGGGATCAGGGGGCTTGCAGCCTCTCGGACTGCAGCCTCGATTACCATTTTCAATAACCTGTTATGGAGAAAAATGAAAGAAACAGCTAGGCAAACAGGAGGGTACCAACCATTTTAGCAAGGACAATACAACTCAATCACCACAGAAGTAAGACTTGACTAGTTAGCCATCATATTATCATTCCTTCGGGCATACCTCAGCAAAGCATTTAGTGTTGACCCCGCAGCTTTCCACAAGGGCACAGGTCCTGCAATCTTTTCCTTTCCACCGATGCTTTTGCTAGTCTTCCTCAGAACCAAACAAACAGGTGGCTTGGTCAGGCCTGTGGCCATACATTGAAAAAGTTAACTAAAGAATGTCCTTCTCCACAACGTTCTTCTTGGGGTGCTCTCTTGTCTCTGACAGTTCAGGCAGGGCCGGCTTTATCCTGGAAAAGTGAATTCAGAAATTTATTCCTGCCACCCTTCCTGAAGTGAATGTACCATGGCACTGAAAGGGGGCCCTTCCATCTTGGTTTCAACTGGCCTTGAGGTGCCCCTTCTTCCCAAATTTTAAGGAGTACTTGGTCCCCCAAGTGGACACTAAGTTTTCTGCTGGGACTAGAAGCAGGCAAGATGTGAGGTCCAAATTCTAGGACCTCCTGTGTCCATGAACATGTTGCTGGCTAGAAAAGGCCTCCCATACAACATTCGCGAGGGTTGTATTACTTCAGTCCTAGGAGTATTTCTGACTCTCGTGAGGCTCTGGGTGAAAGCTGGAGCCTGGATTCTGAAGAGTGTAAGTGGATTAGTTTCACCCTGGTAAGGGGCCACTGGTACACCCAAACAATCTCTCTGATTGTCCATTGTGAAGGAAGAGCTATTTGGGGGGCAGAAGTGTCAATGGCCCTTGTTACAAAACCTCTAAGTTTCTAGACAGAGCCACACAGGATGTTTTTATGAAAAGCTCCTGCTCCTGCTGAGTGGTCCCTGACCCTGAAGTGGTAGAGTCTCCTCAGGTAAACTATTATCTGACCCTCAACTTTGTAGGCAAGTGGACAAAACTGGAGTCCATACTCATAAGTGAAATAAATCAGCGATACATGTGCAGGCAACGTATTATATCACTGGTGTAAGAACCCGAGGGTGGGAATATAAACTAAAAGTCATGAAGGAAATCTGTTCAAAAACAGAGAACGGATGGGACGAAGGAAAGGAGAAAAGAAAAAGACAAAAAT
>PVLD010023738.1:0-26864 GCA_004027595.1 Dinomys branickii | reverse complement strand
TATCTTATCTATAATTTGGTATTTCCTTTAATGTTTTTGTGTTAACTAATGTGAAGATAACTATGTAATACAACATCCAGTTCTAATTCCCTACTATATTCTGTATAACTTTGTATTTTCTGTATTGTTTATGGCTTTTCTGGTTCATATGTCTCCATTCTTTTGTCTTTAAAATAAAATTAAAAAAAGAAAAAAAAAAGATCAGGAGGCTGCCAGTCCAAGGTGCAGGCATGGGCAGATGTGGTTAGAGGTGAGGCCCGGGTCCTGCCTCATGGATGGCACCCTCTGCCTGTGCCCTCACGTGGCGGAAGGGACGGGGTCTCTCTGGGCCCTGGCACAGGGGCACTTGCCCTGTGCGTGAGGCTCCTCGGCTGCACCCCACCCCATCCCACCTCCATCACCATCACCTGGGGGTCAGGATTCAACTTATGAATTTGGGGGACAGACACTCTGACCATACCACCCCCATCTGTCCTGCCCGCCAGGAACCCCAGCATCCCGGGCCGCACTCACAGGACACATTGAGCTGCACAGTCCTCTCCTTGGTCACCCCAGCCTCAGGGAAGGTCACCCGACAGGTGAGG
Source organism: Dinomys branickii (assembly GCA_004027595.1). Classification (NCBI taxonomy): domain Eukaryota; kingdom Metazoa; phylum Chordata; class Mammalia; order Rodentia; family Dinomyidae; genus Dinomys; species Dinomys branickii. The sequence continues at coordinate 26,280 of PVLD010023738.1, read as the reverse complement.
TGGGAGCGGTGGTCCTGAGGGCGGGGCTGGAGCAGGACCTGGGAGGAGTAGTGAGCCCCCAAGCCCGACCCCAGGGTCCTCAGGGCGACTCCACTCCAGGAGAAGGTGGGCTCGGGGTTCCCACTGCAGGCCCCGGGCATGGAGCACACCAGGAAGCTGGGGTGACCAGATGCCAGCAGCTCCGGGATGTGGATGTCCGGGGTCTGGGTGAGCTCTGGGCAGGAGAGAAGGGCAGGCCAGGCCACAGAGAGGCCTCTGTGCGTCTCTGAGACAGACACCTCAGTCCTGGGGGCTCCCACACTGTGCTGAGCTTTCCACACCAGGACAGGGGCCCCTACTTGTTCCTAAGGGTCCCTCACCCCTTTCTCCCTTTCCCCCTTCCCAGGGCACTGTTCCTTACCTGTGACAATCACAGTGACCATCCATCTCCAGTAACTGTATCTCATCCCTCCTCTCTCCAACCGAAAATAGTAAATTCCACTGTCCCCTCTCTGGGCACCTGTGATCCTCAAGGAGCAGTCGTAGGCCATGGGGTCCCCGAGGAGCTGGAAATGAGGTTTGGTTCTCGTCCTAGCTTTCTTGCCTGGGTCGTTCGTGGCCACAAGCTTATCTGCTGTGTACTCAAAGAGAGAATTCCTGCTCTGCCGATACCAGCAGCCATAAGCAGGGGTAGAGTTTTGCCATCCACTCCAGGGGTGGGAGAAGGAGCAGGACACCACGACGCACAGGTTCTCCTGCACCGTCACCAACCTCTGCACCTGCAGCCAGTAGCTTGGTTCCTCCTGCAGGGACCCTGAGGGGACACAGAGGCTCAGCTGCAGCCCCAGCGTCCAGCTGGGAGCCCCGGTGCTCCCCACATTCACCTGCCCAGAGCACGGGCAGCAGCAGGGCCTGCAGCAGCATGCTGGCTGGGAGGGGGAGCAGGACCCAGACACTCCGGCCTTGGGTCTGTGCTCTTGCCAAGGACACAAGCACAGGAGGCCTGGGGCGGAGTGGCAACAGCCACAGGAAGGCTCCTCAGGAAAAGCACTTGTATTTATCAAAAGTCCTTTTCTGACTTCTTTCCAGGTGGTGGTGGTAAAGCCCAGGCCCCAGGAGGGAATTAGCCCACCCAGAAGGAGCCATCTTGGCTCACCCTCAGGACATGGCGTCCTGGGAGAGGGGCTCCCAGGGGAGCAGGGAGCAGAGGCAGATGAGGTGGGGGCACCATTCACTCAGTCATTCACTCATTGACCCGCTCATTCACGGCCCAGGCAAATGCCCCCTCCGTGTCGGGACTGGAGCCTTGGATCTGAAAGTGACCCCTGATGGCTTTCACACCGTGGACTCGCTCTCTCTGAGCCCAGACCCCAGGCTGCTTCCATCGGACGGCCCATGGGCACTGCTTCCCTGCCCCTGTGGGGTCTTGGTTTCCACACCAAGCTCCCAGCTCCGCAGCAAGCAGCAGGCCAGCTGCACAGGGCCGGGGTCAGGCCTCACGCTGGTCTAAAGTTCCCACGCTGCTAATTTGAACTCCTAGCAATTTGATCTAGAATTTCTGTACTGGAAATTAAATCTGCCCTTTTCCTGGGCTCCGGGCTCTGGCCTAGGTGACACGGGCCCTGGGCACTCCCTTCCGCCACCCCACTGCGGTGCCCTGAGCTCCTGGAGGAGCCACCGGCCCACACTGTCACCCTTCAGGCTGCTGGCCACCACAGCCACTGAGGGAGGTGCCTTAGCCCCAGGGGACCAAGAGCCCCCAAGGCATGTACTCTGGGAGCCCAGCATTGACTGGATTGGTCCCCAGCACTGTGCTGGTCGTGACCTTCCCTTGCCTGCCCACCCCTGAACCTCCACAGTGGCATCTGCCCCACAGTACTCCTGGGCCTAGCAGAGGGTGTGAGCTGGATTCTGGGCCAGCACTGCCCTCCTGGGGTGCCCATCTGTCCCTGCATGCCCCCCTCTAGGGGACCTGAGGGAGGGTGACACGGACGGGCTCAGAAGTAATTCTGTTTGGGACCCTGAGCAGCTTCCTTTTCAGTACTGGAGACTGAACCCAGGGCCTTTGCATGGAGCTCCATCCCCACGTGGCTTCCTTCCTTCCTTCCTTCCTTCCTTCCTTCCTTCCTTCCTTCCTTCCTTCCTTCCTTCCTTCCTTCCTTCCTTTCTTTCCTCTTCTTTTAGACACAGGGTCTCCCTATGCAGTTCAGGCTGGGCTTGAGCTGACTTTGAAGCCCAGGCTGGTCTCAAACTCTTAACGATCCTCCTGCCGCAGCCACCCCAGTGCTGGGACTACAGGCTTGCACACCACACCCGCTTGTTTTTTATTTTCAAACACAGTCTTGCGTGCTCACTTTGGCAGCACATACACTACAATTGGAATGATTCAGAGAAGTTTAGCACGGCCCCTGCACAAGGAGGACGTTCAAATTCATGAAGTGTTCCGTAGTTTTGCCTTATTAAAAGGAACAGTTAATGTTTAGTTGTTTGATCAACCTTAAACAACTATATTTGTTTAATTGAGCAACCAATTTGAAGATAACAATATATAATACAATATCTATTGATAATTTTCTCTCACCTTGTCTGAAACTCTGTATTGCTTCTATTGTTTGGGAGTTGTTTTCTTTATGTCTGTTTGTTAGTTAATGTTTTCAATCTTTATCTTTAAAATTAAAAAAAAAAACCCAAAGTCTTGCCAATCTCTGCTGCCCAAGCTGAGCTTGAACTTGTGATCCTCCTGCCTCAGCCTCCCAGAGTGCTGGCATGACAGGCAAGCACCACCATGCCCAGCTCCAGTGAGCCAAGTCCTTCAGCCCAGGAGCCCAGGAAGCAGTTACCAAGTCTCTGACCTTGTCCTGGAGGTCTGAAGTCACTTGGGTGGAGGTTCATTCTGTGCACACAGATGCTTTGCAAGTAGCACAAAGCCAGGATGGAGGCAGCTCCAGGGCAGAGCCCTGGACAGGTGATCTGAGGCCCAGGAGCCGACCCCTCCCACTACACAGAGACAGAGACAAAGGGTGGAGTGGCTGTTTCCTACTCAGTCCTGGGCAAAGGGGAGCTGAGTGTCCCTGGGAGTCACGATGGGGAGCCCTGGGGTTTGAGTCCCAGCAGGCAGAGAACCAGGCCGGGGTGGGGGCCTGTGTTCTCCTTTGCCCGGAGCCCCTAGTGGGGAGACATTGCCTGCACCGTGAATGGTGGCAGGGAGGAGTGAACAGGGCTGCCACAGACACTTCCCAGGAGCCACCGCCCCCCCACCCCCCCACACCCCCGGTCGAGAAATCGTCCCGGGACTCCTTGCTCTGAGGCTGAGCCAGGCTGGCTCTTTCTGATGCAGACTAGGTCCTCATCGTGCCCTGCCCAGTTGCCCCACTGTGAATCTAGAAGTAGGAAAAGGGGATCTTTGGGGACACGTGCCTTTCCAGAGATTCCTCCCTATGGCTGTCACAGCCCGCCCCAGGCTTCCACTTGAAGTACTGCTGGCAGGCGGGCAGGTCCAAGGCCAGAGTGTCCGGGCCCCTCTACCCCTCCCAGCCAGCGTGCTGCTGCCGGCCCTGCTGCTACCCATGCTCTGGGCAGGTGAGTGTGGGGATCTCCGGGGCTCCCAGCTGGGCACTAGGGCTGCAGCTGAGCCTCTGTGTCCCCTCAGGGTCCCTGCAGGAGGAACCAAGCTACTGGCTGAAGGTGCAGGAGTCGGTGATGGTGCAGGAGAACCTGTGTCTCGTGGTGTCCTGCTCCTTCTCCTACCCCCAGGACGGCTGGAGCCACTCCACCCCTGCTTATGGCTACTGGTACCGGCAGAGGAGCAGCCTCAGAGTTGATCACACAACAGATGAACTTGTGGCCACAAACGACCCAGGCAAGGTAGCTGCAATGATAACTGAGCGTCGCTTCCAGCTCCTCGGGGACCCCACGGCCCACAACTGCTCCCTGAGGGTCCCAGGGGCCCAGAAGCAGGACAGTGGAATTTATTATTTTCGAGTGGAGACAGGAGGCCTAAAATACAATTTTGTGAACCCGACACTCACACTGACTGTCACAGGTAAGGAGCTGCCTGGAAGGGTGTGAAGGTCCTCGGGGACAACTGGGGTCCCCCACCTGGTGTGGAAAGTTCAGAGCAATGTTTGACACCCATGACCGAGGTGTCTGTCTCAGAGATACACAGGTGCCTCTCTGGGGCCTGGTCTGTCCTTCTCTCCTGCCCAGAGCTGACACAGACCCTGGACATCCACATCCTGCAGCCGCTGGTGTCTGGTAACCTCAGCCACCTGGTGTGCTCCATGCCCGGGACCTGCAGTGGGAACCCCGAGCCCACCTTCTCCTGGAGCGGAGCCTCCCTGAGCCGCCCAGGGTCAGGACTGGGGCTCCACAACTCCTCCGAGATAGCGCTCACCCCTCACCCTCAGGACCACGGCACCCGCCTCGCCTGTCGGGTGACCTTTCCCACAACTGGGGTGACCAAGGAGAGCACCATCCAGCTCAGCGTGTCCTGTGAGTTTTGGGTGATGATGCTGGGGCACCTGGGGAGCAGAAGGAACCACAGAACGTCTGTGTTCCCCTAGGTCATAAGTTGAATTCTGGGCCCAAGGTGATGGTAGGGGGCGTGGGCCTCGGGAGGCTGCTGGGTCACGGGTCTGGAGCCCTCATGCAGGGACCTGCTGCACCTGTAGCAGGGGCCCAGGGAGACCCTGCCCTTCCTACCGTGCCATGGGACCGAGAGGGAGTGCCCCCGCTGAGGGAGGACACGCCCTCACATGTCACCTCTGCCTGTGTCCTCAGCTTGGATGTGCAGCCTCCTGAACTTGAGAGATCAGTTTATCAGTTTCTGCCTGTCGTGTGTCAGCCTGGGCTTTGGAAGCCACAGAGCCCCCGGAGCTGGGGAGGACACCAGCCTCCTCCTTTCTTCCTGTGCTGTGTCTGGGCCCCAGGGTGGTGGTGAGAAGGACGGGCCAGCTGCACACAGCCCTCACTGTCCCTCTCCTTCCAGATCCTCCTCAGAACCTGACGGTCAGGGTCACTGGCGGCAACGGCACAGGTAGGTGGCTTATCCCTCCCAGGCTGGGCACGAGCAGCTCTCGGGCAGCAGAAAGCATGGCCATGTAGAAGTCACGCCAGGATGGCTGTGGCGGCGCTGGGGAAGGTGTCTCTGACTGCGGGACACTGCCATGGGCATTTTGTCCAGCGCGTGTTGTTAGAAGGAGTCTCCCCCCCACACCCCCCTGGCCCTTGCCAGGCAGGGGGTAAGAAAGGAACCCGGGTCCCACAGAGGCCTGTCAGGGCCCCTTCTGCTGACCCGCTGCATCACCTGGAGGAAGCCAGGCTGTGCTGAGTCTCTGTCACCTCTTCTCTTGCATGAGTTCTAACAGACGTGTCTGAGCCCCCGTCATGTTCACCCTGTTCTCTATCAAAGGTTTACATAAACAGAAATGAGATATCTGTGCTACTGCCCCATTTTCTATGTACTAATTTACATGGAGATTATACTCATAGAAATTATACTTGTAAAAATAAGACATCTTATCTGACACTGTACTTTGGAGCCCAAAAGACTCCAACAAGACCTTCAGAACTGATAGGTTCAGTGGTGCAGTGGATAGAAAACCAACATTAAAAATCAAAAGATTTTCATATCAGTAATGGACTACCCTAGAAAGAAATTAGGAAAACTGTGTCCTTAACCTTAGCTTCAATAAAATTTAACCACCTGAAGATCATCCTAACTAAGGAAGTAAAAGATCTCAAAGTGAAAAGTTCAGAACACTGAATAAAGGCCTTGGAGATGTCACTAGAAAATTGGAAGATGTCCCATGTTCATGAATTAGGAGAATTAGTATTGTTAAATGGCAATGTTACCAAAAGGGACCTACAGATTCAATGCAGTCTCTGTCCAAATACCAAGGAGTCTTTATAGCCAAGTAAAAACCATCCTAGAATTCAAAGAAAACAGAAAAGACCCAGAATAGCATAATCCTAAGGGAAAAGAGCAGTGTAGGAAGCTCCACAATACCTGATTTCAAACTATACTACAAAGCCATAATAACAAAAACAGCATAGTATGGGCACAGAAATAGACACCTAGCCCAGTGGAACAGAATAGAGGATGCAGAAACAAAAGAGCTACCTGATTCTGCACAAAGGAGGCAAAAATATCTGGTGGCAGACAGACAGCCTCTTTTAAAACATTGTGACTAGATCTCCATCTCTTATCCTGGGGCAGAAAAAAAACTATTCAAAATGGATCAAAAATTTTGGTATAAGACCTGAAACTCTGAGAATGCTGAAAGATAACATGGGAGAAACATCTGAAATTATAGGCACAGAGAGCCTTCCCGAGTAGGATTGCAATAGCACAGGAAATAATAGCAAGAATTATCAAACAGGGCTACTTCAAATTAAAAAATTTCTTCACAGCAAGGAAAGAACAAACACAGCAAGGAGAGCCTGCAAAATGGGAGAGAAATCTCTGTCAGCTTCTTTCCTAATGGAGGATTAATAACTAGTATATATAAAGAACTCAAAAATATTAATATCAAAACATCTAATAACCTGATCAAAAAAGGAGCAAGGGAACCAAGCAGAAATTTTTCAAAAAAGAAACAGAGATGGCCAATAAACACATGAGAAAATGTTCAACCTCTTTAGTCCTTAGGAAAATGCAAATGCAAATGACACTGACATCCTGCTTCCTCTTTGCACTGGACAAGGTCGCAGTGTCTGCACTGACCTTCATTGGTGTTCATGCATCTGCCCAGGAAACTGGGATTGGTTTCTGTTCTGGTTGATGGTATTAACTGGCTGCTGCCTTCCCAGAATGGCTAAAACAACAGTTGGAAAAAACCACAAAAGGCTGGCAAGGACCCTTGGCGGGGAAATGAAACTCTTCTAATGAGAATGTAAATCAGTGTAGCCACAATGCAAGTCAGTGTGGAGCTTCCTCAAAACTGAAAACACAGCTACCACACGACCCAGCTACACCACTACTAGGAACACACCCAGAGAAATGAAGTCCACATACTATCAGGATCCCTGAACACCCACGCTCACTGTGGCACAACTCAGGACAGCCACCTATGCAACCAGCCCAGTGCCATCAACAGATGGACGGAGGAAGAGGTTGTGTAAATGGGGGAGCATTAGTCAGCCATAAAGAGGAATGAAACATGGGCACTGGTGGGAAAATGGGGGGATGTGGACATCATCGAGTTGAGGAAATGAGCCAGAAAAAGGCAAATTCTTCACGTGCTCCCTCAAATATGAAAATGTTAACAGAGGACAAGAAAAGAGAAGGGAGATCATTGCTAGATGGGAAGAAGGAAATAAGGGGGACAGAGAGGGAACCAGACTCGGCTGTATCCAAAATGTATTATGCGCACTGACATCCAATGGTATACAACAGGAATAGGCACTAAGGACAGAGGGAAAGTGTCTTTAAAAAGAAAGAACCCTCTTCTGCTGCAGGAGATTGAGTCTGTGGCCTGAGGCTCACAGGGAAGCACTGAGCCAACCCACAGCCCACCATTTCCAAGTCGATGCCTCCGTGGCAACAAGTGTCCTCACAGTAGGTGCCACCGCGGGCTCATCTAGTTCTGCAGTTCTCCCATCGGGCCCTGGGCCGTCACCCCTAAGGCCCTGGCCAGCCCTGGCTCTGATCCTCTGCCTGCTGTCCCTGTGGAGCTGCTCTAAATGGGAAATACAGGTGCCCCTCAGGTCTGGCTTCCCCTTCGGGGCATCAGGTCTCCAGGCTCCTCTACGCTGCTGCCTCAGTCAGGGCTGCTTCCTCTTCTTGCTGGCCGATGTTGCATGGTCTACATCCACCTCCATCGCTGTCCTGGCATCTGCAGGGCACCCAGCTGGTTCCACCTTTGGCTGCCAAGAAGGCAGCTGCTTCTGTCCCTGGGGTCTCTGCTGAGGGGAACTGCAGGGAGTTGTGTGAAGGGGCCCTGTGGATGCGGCCCTGTGTGGTCATCCCCCATGGTCCATGAGCAGATGTCCTCTGTGGTCCCTGTGGCTGTCATCACTGCCTGTCCTTGTCTGTGGCTGCTCTGCTTGTGAGAGGGCCCCAGTTTGGTACCTTGTTCCATCTTGGTGGTGCATGTGATTGTTCTTCTGACCCTGCCCCAGGATAATTCTCCCAGGGAACCTGTTAGCATCTTTCCTAGTGCGCCTGGGTATTGCAGATTCTGACTTGTGAGCCCTGAGGTCCCCATTTCTAATCATCACTTGAGATTTCCAGGGACAGGATTTCCATGCTGAAGAGACCTCACACTGTGTAAAGGGCTTGGTGCTTTACATCAGGAACAAAATGTGGGTGATGAGTCACATGGGGATGAATCTACACAGGGATGAATCCTCCAAAACACTAGAAAATAACAGGACAGAGTCACTCAGGGAGACTCTGGAGGGACTGTCACTGCGTGTCACCTGTGACCAGAGGAGCCAAGGGCTGGGCAGGGGCCTGCAGGGCCCTGAGCTCTGAAGCCCATCCAGAGCCCCATGTGGGTAAAGCACAACCTGCTTGTGCCAGAAGCCTGGAGACAGAGGAGGAGGAGGGTCAGGTTCCCAAGAGCTTGGAAGCCTTGCTGACTGGGTTTTGGATCCTAGAGCAAAGCTAGGCAGGGGGCTGTGAATGGCTCCGGAAGGGAGGAAAGTGCAGGGTGAGCGGCTCCAAGTTGTGAAGGTACTGTGCGGGGACCTGAGGACTGACAGGCGTGGGGGGCTGGTGCAAGGAATAGTCCTTGGGGAGAGCCCTGCCTCTATTACACAGAAATGCAGAGCGCAGGAACTGAACTCAGAGCCCTCACTCTGGGCCCGCTCTGCTCTCCCCACTGCCTCGCTGCCTGCTCCTCCATCTGCCTCTGCCCCCGCCTCTCTCTCCTGACCCAGAGACGCAGGGAAATGGCTCCTACCTGGAAGTGCACAGGGACCAGCTCCTCAGGCTCCTCTGCACTGCTAACAGCCAGCCCCCTGCCACGCTCACCTGGGTCCTGGAGCACAGAGTCCTCCTTGGGTCCCCGCCCTCAGCACCCAGACCCCTAAGGCTGGAGCTGCCCGGGGTGAAGCCTGGGGACACGGGGCGCTACACCTGCAGAGCGGAGAACAGCCTGGGCTCCCAGCACCACAGTCTGGACCTCTCAGTGCAGTGTGAGTGGCCAGAGGGGCCTGCTCTGGGAGGGACAGGGTGGGGACATGGCCGGGCAGGGCCCAGAGCCCGAGGAGCCGGAGCCCCAGGCCTGCAGGACCAGGCTTCTCATCTGCCTGCATGGATGGGCAGTTTGTGCTGGGGACCAGTGGGTGACTGCCCCTCCCTCCTACTCCCCCTCCTGGGTGGGTCCCCTGCCCAGAGCCAAGCCCCAGCCCCTCCAGAGCCCCTTCCCTATCTGCACTGCAGATCCTCCTGAGGACCTGAGAGTGACGGTTTCCCAAGCAAACAGCACAGGTAGGAGGGGACAGAGCGGCCAGGGCCTGCTGCTGCCCAGGCTGCGGAGCCGCACATGGACTCTGCCGCTTCCCTCTCCAGTCCTGGAAATCCTTGGGAACGGCACCTCCCTGCCCATCCTGGAGGGCCAGGGCCTGCGCCTGGTGTGTGTCACCCACAGCAACCCCCCGGCCAGGCTGAGCTGGGCCTGGGGGACACAGACCCTGAGCCCTCTCTGGCCCTCAGCCCCTGGGGTTCTGGAGCTGCCGAGGGTGCAGCTGGAGCATGAAGGGGAAGTCACCTGCCATGCGGAGAACGCGCTGGGCACCCGGAGCGTCTCTCTGAGCCTCTCTGTGCACTGTGAGTGGGGTGGGGACCCCTGGGACCTGGGAAAGTGGGCACCTGTGACCCTCCTCCTCCCTCCCACAGATGCCCCCCAGCTGCTGGGACCCTGGTGCTCCTGGGAGGCTGTGGGTCTGCACTGCAGCTGCTCCTCCCGTGCCTGTCCTGCCCCGTCCCTGCGCTGGCGGCTCGGGCAGGGGCTGCTGGAGGGGAACAGCAGCAATGCCTCCTTCTTGGTCACCTCCAGCTTGGCCGGGCCCTGGGCCAACAGCTCCCTGAGCCTCCATGAGGTGCTGAGTTCCCGCCTCAGGCTCAGCTGTGAGGCACAGAATGTGCACGGGGTCCAGAGTGCTGCTGTCCTCTGGCTGCGAGGTGAGGGCCCTGGAGTTTGGGAGTCTTAGAGAGGAGGGAGGTGGATTTGAGGAAGGACGAAGTCCAGTGACTGGTATTGTTGGGGCCTGGGGTATGACATAGTATTTTACTATGGTGGGGACCAGGTTCTGTGACGGGTTGGGTGGTCTGAGGCCAGTACGACCTGCCTCAGGGACAGGAGAGCTTACAAATAGCTGCGTGCTCCCTGGCTATGTTGGGAAAGCTTATACTCACAGCTTCCGGAGGCCAGATAATATCTGGTAAAGGGGGTACACAAAATACAGGCCTGCAGGTGTACAACAGGGCCAGAGTTCGTTCCCTTTAAAATGCTAAACTTGGCCAGGGGTTTAGCTCAGTGGCACAAGCCTGCCTGGCAAGTGTTTTGTCGTGAGTTTGATTCCTGGTACCAAAAAAAAAAAAACAAACCAGAAAAAAAGACATTTGCTAAACTTAAACCAGGCATAGCAGCGCATGCCTGCAATCCCAGCACTCAGGAGACTGAGGCAGGATGATTGTCATGAGCTTGAGACCAGCCTGGGATACATAGTGAGCTCAAGGCCAGCCTGAACTACACAGCGAGACCCTGTGTCAAAAAAATAAAATAAAATGCTAAACTTAATCCCCATTTTATTAGCCCATATTTACTGCAGTCACTGTTAAAAAAAAAAACAAACAAAAAAAACCCCACACTACTCCGTGTTTCTCCCTGAGTAATATGAATGGGCTGCCAGAAGCTGAGAGAGCCAGGCCATGACTTATTACCCGCAACAGGGGCTGGGGCTGTGGCTGGACAGGCAGAGGGCTCTGGGCTGCGTTCTTTGCTGTTCATGGAGGACGCAGAACGGGAGAGCAATGGGGGTGTGGAAAGGAGCAGAGAGGGTCGTGGGGATGGGTGGGTGGGGCATTCGCCCTAATCCTGCCCTCCGTCTGTCCGCAGAGAAGCCAGAGCTCGGGAAGGGATTCCTGCTGGGCATCTCAGCGGGAGCAGGCCTCGCTTTGCTGCTGTCCATGTGCGCCTCCCTTGTCTTCGCCAGGTGAGTGTGGTGCCCGGAAGGAGGGCGTGGGGGGAGGGAGGCATGCAGTCCTTGGGTCCCCACATAGGCAGGCTGGGAGGCTGTGACTGTGCCCAGTGGATTGGAGCAGGGGTCTGTGCCACCCGAGGGACCTTAGACCCCAGCATCAGGTCACGGGCTTCCGTGTCTGCCAGCTCCAGCCTCAGGGGCTTGGAGTATGGATGGTTAAGCGGCCGCAGCAGCCCCACCCTGCGCTCCGAGGTGGAGGTGCTGAAAGGTGCTGCCCTCCTTCCTCAGCACGAAGACCCACAGGAAGGAAGACACCAGGACAGTGGCCTCCCAGAAGGACATGCCGTGCGCCTCGCGTCCTGAGTGTAGGGTGAGTGAAGGGCCCTCGGTCCACGGGGTTCCCATGTGCTTGCTGCCCAGATGGCCGTGGCCACTGGGCCTGGCTTTGACACTCTGGGCGCCCAGACAGGCTTTGGTTCTTGGGTCCCCACTGTGCAGCTCTCGTGCAGCAGCCAGAGCCACCCCGTCGGTGGAGCTCCTTCTCCAGCCTCATCAAGGCCCCCGGGCTTGTCCACCACCTGTCTGGCCCCTCCCACTGCCATCCCCTCATCTCTCTCTGCACCCCTGGCCTCCTATCCTCATTTCTACCCTGAGACAGAGGAGCCCAGAGATCCCCCAAATCATTACAGTCTGCTGCAGACCACGGGATCTATGAGACCCGTCACTCAGACACTACCTGTGGGTTCGCACAGAGCTCACTGTGGCTGTGGTCAGTGTGGGTACAGTTTACCTTTGTGATAAGATGCAGATGAAGCGTGGCATGGTGGTGCACACCTGTGATCCCAACCAGCACTTTGGGAGGCTGAGGCAGGAAGATTATAAGTTTTGAGCCCTGCTGGGCAATTTAGCAATACTTTGTCTCAAAAATTGAAAAAAAAATATAAAAAGGGTTGGGGATGTAGCTCAGCATGAAGGCTGTGGGTTTAAAAGAGTACATAAAAGCGAGGCAAGCGAAGAGGGTCTGCAGGGAGCCGGCATGAGCTTGGGCTCGGCCTTGCCCCACAGAGTGACACAGAGAGTGCTCAGTGCTCTGAGTGAGAGTGACAACCTTCAGAGAACACTTCCCACAGGGAAGCCTCCTGAGCCTGCCATCGGGTTCTGTGGTGGCCCCTGACGGTGTGCACACACTGGGCTGACCTTCGGATTCTCCAAAGTTGAAACTGATGCCACGTGGCCCAAGGTGGTCACCACAAATGACACTGTTATGCTAGCCCAGCTCACCTGGTCTACAGACCCCTAGCACACAGTGATGCTCCTGCCCAGCAGGACTTGGCCAGGGCTGGCTTTTCCCAGGAGCTGGCACCAAGGTCCACCCTGCCTTGGGGCCAGGTGCAGCCTTCATTGCACGGTGCCCTCTGAGTCTGGGGCCCACAGCACAGTGTCCCCACTGTGTGTGCCCAAGCTCTGAAAGCCCGAGCTGCCTGAGGGCTGTGCAGGCCGAGCCCGCGCCTGCCATGGGTGCCCACCTGACTGTGCTGCCTGTCACAGCTGCTGTCAGCACACTGCCAGCTGAGTGGGGTGTGGGGTGGAGTCTGCTCTGGTGCCCACTGATGTGCAGGGAGAGGACAGAGCAGCTGTGCCTCGGGGCAGCAGGGTGGAATCTCGGTTTGACCACTAAGCTTAGATGTGGTGTGTGGTGTCTCTTCAGTATCAGTGTCTCCATCTGGAAAATGGGTGAGCAGTGTCTCCCTAGTGGCTTCTGTGAAGATTTTATGGAATGGGCAGTCAGTTACGAAATGGCCCCATTGATAATAACAAATGGTTATGGAAGGAAATGAATGAGAGCCCAGGCAATGCTTGTGGGACAAAAACAGGAGACAAAATGCTCATTTTCCAGGTGTGCTTGTGGACCCTCCTTGCTCTCCCAGTTCCCTTGGTCCTGATGCCCTGCTTTTGCCCACTGCAGGGTCCTCAGAAGGCACCCCGGGCAGGTGCCCCCCTAGATGGCCTGGCCTGTGCTGTGGAGGAGGAAGAAGAGCAGGAGGAGGAGCGGGAGATCCAGTACGCCTCCCTCAGCTTCCAAGGGCTGAACCCCCGGGAGCCTCTGGGCCAGAGGGACTCCAGCGCCTCGGTGTACGCTGTCATCTGCAAGTGACAGGCCCAGCACCGCCCAGGCTGCTCGAGGAGGGAGACGTCAGGGAGCATTTCTGGCCAGCACTCTCCACGTCACCAGGGTCCAAGCCTGTGGAGGGGAGAGTCTGCTCTCCTGACCTCCAAACTCAGCTCCCACTTTACTCCGCAGTGTCCTCTGTCAAAGGCACAATAAACCACTGCAACTCACGGGGCTCCGGGGGCCAAGGGAAGTGACTCCCATAAAGCAATTCCCAGGCCTGGGTCTGCGGAGCGCACCTCCCCTGCCACTGCCTCCCATGGCCCCCACCCGGTGCGGAGCCAAGGCCTGCACACCCTGGCCAAGGTGGCTCCTGCAGGGCGGCTCCCCGGCCAACCCTGAAGACCCCACAGGATTCTCCCGCCTGCCTGCTCTTCACCCCTCTGGTAGTGATGAGCTGCGCCACAGATGCACAGTGACCCCCTGTGCCTCCTGGATACGGCGTTTTAGCATAACTACTCCATGTTCATCTGAAATAAATGCTAAGTGTGTATAAACTGCGTATTTCTTTCAATTCTACTTTTTTTTTTGAGACAGGGTCTCGCTATGTAGTTCGGCTGGCCTTGAGACAGCCTGCCTTGACCTGCAGCGGTCTTGCCGTTGCCCCCTAGTGTTACGATTACAGGCGTGCGCCCCAGCTTTCAATTTATTTTTTTTGACAACGACTTGGTTCCCTTTAACTAGCACCTTCTTTTTGCAGGGTTTGCTTAGAACATTCCTTGTAGGTGCTGCCCATGTCCTGTGAAACACGTTCACACTGCTCTGGCTTGAACGATAGGCACGTTCTTTGTACTCGTTTGCACTGAACATTCCTTTGTGAGAACCAACAGTGAACATCAGCTCTAAAAGCCAGTCTCCACATATCTGCAAAAACACGGCTGTGCTGACCCCTGCTCCCGGGCCTGCCCACAGGAGGCGTGAACACCTCATTTTCCCATTCCTTAGGATGCGATGCGTCTCTTGATTAATGAAAATGGTGCTTCCTGACCAAAATGAACAGCGTCAACTTTTATTTCCTTTTTCAACAAGTCACTCAGGGACACCACATGTGCCCATCCTGCTAGAGTGATCAGAACATCTGCATAAAAGTATCACTGTCTTGGAGGGACAAAATCTTTGCCCGAAGACAGCCACAACCAATGCTGCAATAACTATGTATGTGCAGAAATCAGGAATTTATTTCCCTCTTAAATGGTGTCTGTTCGAGGAATAGCCTTTGCACTTAAAGGGAGGTATTTTCTATCAACTCCCCCTTTTCCTTTTTGTCTTTTTGAGATAGGGTCTCGCTATGCAGTTCAGGCTGGTCTTGAGCTCGCTTTGTAGCCCAGGCTGGTCTCAACTCACAATCCTCCCGCCTCAGCCTCCTGAGTGCTGGGACTACAGGCATGTGCCACCACACCTGGCTCATCAACCCTTTCTTGAGCAATTAGTTAGGCAAGAAAAAGAACAAAGGGAGAAGTCATAAAGGCAACGAGTCATTTATAGCAAAGTGGATGCGCTTTGCAATCATGTTAGTGAAATAACTCAGACACATGCCATCAGAGCACACTGCTTCTCTTATATAAGAAAACCAAAATAAAGAGCAAAATAAAAACTCGGCAATGCGAAGTTGAAGGTAGATCTTTTGCACAAGGGAAGGGGTCAGGAAACGGAGGTGGTGTAGCAAGGGGCCGGGGAAGGAGCTGCAGTGTGCCGTGTACACACCGACTCCTCACAAGGAATGTAAGTATTTGTTCTGTGCTGCAAACATGGGCTAGCAGAAAATTCAAAACAAAAAAACTCAAACAAACAAAAAACCAAAACCAGATGCTCCAGGACATAAACTCCTTACCTAGCAAATTGCCTTTTTTTTTTTTTTTTTTTTTAGGAAATTCCCCTAGATTCCACTCAAGGACAGCGTGAAACTGACTTTCCAAAAATGAACATGAGCAGAAGCAGCAGCTCACTTGGTCAGTGACCTTCTGACATCACCAGCTCAAACCCCCAGGCAGAACATGACACCATGTGACCTGCACAGATGTGCAGTGACCCTCTGTGCCTGCACAAGGACTCAGAACCCACCCTCCCCCCAACCACCAGGCAGCATCTCCTCTCCTTTCTGATAGTCCCTCTAACTAAAGCCTACTGGTCAGAGATTTGAGCTTCTTAAAAAATCTGATCATTGGGGTTTTTTGTTTTTGTCTTTTTGAAACAGTCTGGCTATGCAGTTCAGGTTGGCCTTGAGCTCACTTTGTAGCCCAGGGTGGTCTCAAACTTTCAACAATCCTCCTGCCTCACCCTCCTGAGTGCTGGGGTTACAGGCGTGCACCACCACAGCCAGCTCTGATGGTTGGTTTTCAATAGTTTTCTTTTTTCCTTTTGCAACTGGTGCCACAGCATTAGGTTCTATGCCCACTGGGCAGAAATCTTGGTTGTCCATATCCCAAAGTACAATGGATGTTGATGGAAAATTCAAGACATAGTTCCCAGAGGTGTGGCTGTGTCCTCCCTTTTCTTGACTGTACCTCCCCAAACTAATCGCCCACCACCTGCTGCTCAGCGGCCTCACCTTACAGCCCGCAGCGCTCCCTTCCTCTCCTGCCCCCAGCCCAGCCCAGGGCTCACCCTCCCATGGGGAGAGGAGGGCCCCAGCATCCCAGCCCCATCTCTGTGTCCTCCATCCCTGGATGTTGGTAGGGTCTCCTTTATTCTCTGTCAGCTCCAGGACCCCAGCGGGTCTCGCTCACTGGGCTCTTCCTCCGGTGCCTGTGGCCGTGGAGCACGCTGTGGCCCAGCTGTGGTGTGTGTTCTGGCCTCGTGTTGGGAGCTTGTGCTCAGTGTGGCAATGTCAAGAGGCGGGACTGGAGTGAGGCGCTTAGGTCACTGGAGGTGTGACATGGGGCGGGATGGAGGTGCTCGGGGAACCAGAGTGACTGCCCATCAGGGTGAGCTGCTATGAAATACTCCCCAGTCGCCTCTCTGGCTTCCTGCTTTATGATGGGACTCTGCCCTCTGTCGTGAGCTACCACACCATGATGCCACCTGCAAGACAGCCCTCAGCAGGGGAGAGCTGACACTGGCACCATGCCTGAGCCTCCAGAACTGCAAGCTGAGTAAACTCTGCTTTTTTTTTTTGTCTTTTTGAGACAGGGTCTCACTATGCAGTTCACGCTGGCCTTGAGCTCACTTTGTAGCCCAGGCTGATATTGAACTTGCAACGATCCTCCTGCCTCAGCCTCCCGAGGGCTGGGATTATAGGCATATACAATCACGCCTGGCAGCAAGCTCCTTCTTATAGCCTGCCTCAGGCACTGCATGACAGTGATGGAAAACTATTACACAATATCCGATATTTTCTGAATAAAAGGAAGGATGAATGTATGAAAGAGAGAAAGGGTCAGGGCGAAGAACAAGGGCGTGGATGGATAAAACTGACAGGAGGCAGACGGACAGACGGCTAAGTGGAAGAGAGGAGGGCTGGGTGTGTGAGTCTGCACAAAGGAATGAAGAGGAAGATGGACTGATAAAGGGTTGGGGGATGGATGGGTGCGTGGAAGGACTGGAGGGAGGGAGGGTGGATGGACGAACAGAAGACTAACCGGATATATCTGCATTAAAGCACAAACGAACAGGTCAGAAAGCTGGTTGTTGAGGTGGGGCTCTTACTGCACTGCCCAGGCTGGCCTCAAACTCTTAGGTTCAAGCGGTCCTCCCACCCCAGCCTCCCAAGTGGCCTGGACTATGAGCCTGCTCCGCCATGCCCAGAGAAGTTGGAATAAACGAATGAAAGGTTGAATGGTCAAAAAAATGCCTTGTTACTAAAGCACAATGGGACCAGGAGGGTCTTCGTGAAGGCCCAGCTCACCATGAGCTGGAATCTTCTTCATCCACAAGCTGGGCAGCTGCTGTGAGGGCGGGAGGAGGTGCTTCACATTATCGGGCCACCTGAACTAGTCAGGGCTGCGGGAGGGGTGGGCACACGTCCCAGGGACTTTTCTAGATTCTTGTCTGTGATTAAACAGTGGGCCTTGACTCACATGGCTTCTTTTTCGTTTCTATTTCAAACTGCAGGTCCCAAGTTCTGGAAAACAATACAAATGGCTATTAGATCTTACTCACGCCTTCTGCTCCCGCCCCTTTGTGCCAGGCTGCTACGAGGTACTGGGGCCACAGCCGTGAGCAGGGGGCGGGGGCCCAGGAGCGCTCATGGTCTGCAGGAAGGGAGTGGAGACCCTGCACGCTGAACACTGGCCCCTTCAGTGGGGAACGGGTGTGCAGGGAGCAGGTGACGTGGGGCCAGGGCGGTGGGCAGTGAGGAAGTGCCTCGCCGGGAGTGTCTGTAGCCGCCAGATGATGAAGACAGCTGTGTACAAGGGGGCAGTGCCCTGGGCCATGGGATCCAGGGGCCATGGCCCTCGGCCTGAGCCAGAACGGGAAGGGAGGGATGGTGGGCAGGGAGGGGAGGGTCAGCTGAGTGGCCACAGCAGTAACTGCTGTTGTTATTCAAGCTCACGGCTTTGTTAAGTTCCAACTGCGGGACAGACCTGTCGCTCAGTGATGGCTATGAGCACAGGCAGGTGTCAATGATGGTGAAAGGGAATCTAATTTCAAGGTTTCAAATCTCCACTCTTGGCGAATTCCTAGCCTTTTCCCTGGCTGTGGCATCTGTGCTTAACAGGTCAGACTTCCCCAAGGCAGAAGCAGACACAGGCCCCTGCCCTTTCCCTCAGAAGTGAGGTCTGTCCAGGTACCTGCCTCACATGGGTGGCATCCCTGGTGAACACTCAAGGGGCCTCTGCCTTGAGCTGGGCCAGAAAGAAACCAGAGACACAGTGTGGCAGAAATGGTCGTCACTTCACCTTTTTCAAAGACAGGATCTCATTAACGTTCAGGCTGGTCCTGAGCTCACTATGTGGCCCAGGCTGGCCTGGAACTCAAGGTAATCCTCCTGCTTCAGCCTCCTGAGAGCTGGCATTGGAGGCATGCACCACCACACCCTACTCCAGTGTTGCATCCTGAGGGGACCCATGGTCAATGCTGAGCCCTCAGCCCTGGTGCCGCATTTCTGGTGTGCTCTTTGTGCGGGAGCTCTGTGCCCCCGCAACATCTCGCAGGAGAAACCCTTGTGATCCACGCACTGCGGGAGGATGCAGCGAAGGACACGGCCGCCTGCGGTGGGCTGTTCAGGAGCCCCACACCATGTGTTCTCAATAGCACCCTGGTGGCAGCTGGGGGTGGTGGTGGTGCTGGTGGTGTCTTTGTTGGTGATGGGATAAGGCTGTGCCTTGCAGTGTCCATGCCGATTAGCACACTGACGCTGGGCACTCAGTGGTGTGCTCTCCTGACCTGTGGCAGCCAAGTGTCCCCAGACTCTGCCAATTGCCCCCTGTGGAGCCCCAAGTTAGACACACATGGAGCTGTAATTCAAAGCAAGCACTGCCACAACTTCAGGGACATGAACTGAACTTCTTTTTGACCCCAAACTCCTGCCCAGTCTGCTGGTGCAGACAGGCATCTGGACGGGCACAGCCCTGCTGCAGAGCAGCCCAGCAGCGCTGGCAGAGGCTAATGGTGTGCACAATCTCGTGTGCCCCGCAGCCAGCTGTGCTTCGTGGCAGTGGTTTATAGAACCACCTCTGAACACTGAGCGATGTCCCGCTGCTGGCCGTGCAGCCTCCTCTGTTCACACCAGTGGGGCCGAACCCTCGGTGGCCTCCTGGACAGGTTCCAGGATCCTGGGGGCCCTGATGTCAGAGGCTGCTCAGTCCTTTATAAAAGGGAGCAGTGCTGCCCCTCTTCCCGCAGCCCCTATATCATGTGTGGGCCCCAGTGCAAGGAATATGCTGAGTAAGCAGCTGTTGCGCCTTACTATTTAGGGACTAGGAACAGCAACTCTGTCCGTATCTAATACAGAGACAATTTTTAAAAGTATTTTTGATTTATGCTTGTTTGCATCTATGGCTGCTGACTCCTCGGCTACAAAAGGACAGATGCAGCTGCGAGGCTGACCTCTGCTGACCAGGGAAGCACGGAGCGGTGGGAGAGCGGTGTGGGGCACAGAGGCAGCCGTGTCCATGTCAGGCGGGGACAGATGGGCAGGAACGGCCAAGCACCAGACGGGACAGAAGTGGATGGAGAGAGAAGCAAACACCCTGACACTGTTTGCGAGGCCTTGGAGACAGTCCTGTCTCGAGCCTCTTCTCAGAACCCTGTAACAAAGACCCAGGCTCCTAGCTGGGTGAGGTGGCACATGCCTGTAATCCCAGCACTTGGGAGGCTGAGGCAGGAGGATCATTGCAAGTTTGAGACCAGCCTGGGCTACGAAGTGAGCACAAAAGGCCTGCCTGAACTCCATAGCAAGACCCTGTCTCAAAAAGACACACACATACAAAAAGACCCAGGCTCCAGCTCTCCACACAGCCAAACTGAGCTGTGTTGCAAGCTTCTTGCTCAAGCTGGACAGTGCAGTCCCAGGGAGCTGGCCACCACTAGTGGCTGCCTGTGACCCAGCTCCTCCCAGCCTGGGCGGCAGGGACAGCAGTGGGCGGGGCAAGGGGGGGTGAAGACTCCCACATCTGCCTCACCTGGGTTTGGCCTAGGGCACCATCTGGAGGTTGAGGGGGTCATAGGCTGACACCTGCAGATCCTGCAGCAGGGCTTCTAGACCGTTCCTCAGCATGCCGTAGGGCGGCTTCTCCTCATACCTGAGGGCCATCACCATCTTCAGGTACTGCTGCAGGGCCTCTAGGGAAAAGACACCCCCACACGGATGGTAAGAGGAACCCCTAGTCCTGGGCCTGGGGGCTGTGCCAGAGGGGTCTAGGAAGGGACCCACAAGGCCCGGGGTGCACCAACAGTGCTCATCTGCCCAGCACTGCTTCCTCTCTGCCACTCTGCTAGAGATGCTTACATGTTATCCAACATTTGCAAAACATCAATAAACCAGTAGAACAGAGCAACTCAGGGTGCACGTTCCTGGATGTTGGTCCCTGAGCCACTTCCCAGTTGGTTCCTTAAAATATCAGAGGTCAACTGAGATTTTAACCAGCAGCGGGTGTCGGCATTTTCAGAGAGCTACGAAGGCTTGAGGCTCGAGCAGCTGAGGCACAAATTGAACTGATCTGAAATACCTGTACTTTGAAAATAATCTCATAGGGAGGCAGAGGGACCATATTACCCCTTTCCCGTTCCTGTCTCCAGGAAGTGCTGCAAAGGACCACAGGCACTGCCTCTGAGGAGGGGTCAGAGGGCATGGAACTTTCACTCTTTGTTACATTTCAGTTGCATTTAAATGACTGTACAAGCAAATATTTTATGGGTGTTTAAACTCTAATGCAATAAAAAAGTATGACGGACTGTACAGTTTATAATTCCCACAGGATGAACAGTCTCTCAGTGTGAACTGGCACCTTACAGTGGACTGCGGCACCACACACAGACAGACCTTATCTTTAACGTGTTTTAAAGTGGACCTTACATAAACATAAAATATAAGCTGAAACATCCCTTGCAAAATTTCCTTAGTTCCTTAACTCCTTTAAAGCACTCATACTTTTGTCCATTCTTTTCAATGTTTTTGTTTCTGGAGACAGGGCCTCTTTATGAAATCCAGGATGGCTCTGAACTCACTATGTATCCTAGGCTGCCCTCCAACTCAAGGCCATCCTCCTGTCTCAGCCTCCCGAGTGCTGGGATGGCAGGTGTGCGCCACCACACTCAGCATTCATGTTTTTAAATACTGTTTTTGACTCACTAAATTAATTTTATCAATGATGTATAAGCCATGATCACAGAGTTTAAAATACTGAGCTGGGGATGTCGCTCAGTAGTAGAGCATGTGCTTAGCATGTGCCAGACCCTGGATTCAATTCCCAGCACCAAAAAGAAAAACAAAACAAAACAAAAAACAAAACAAAAAAAACCCTCCCAAAAACCCCTGACATTGTGTATTTTCCTACAATTTAAAAAATACTGATGAAATTCTACTCATACAAACACAGGACATCTCCATGATAATCTTGGATGAGGCAAACAAAAACAAGAAAAGCAGGCATGTTAGCTCATGCCTGCATCCCAGCTACTCATGGGGCTGAGGCAGGAAGATCTTGAGTTTGAGGAGGCCACACTGAGCAACTCAGAAAGGCTGTGTCTCAAAAACAGAAAGGAAAAAAAAACCAGAAAGAAAATAAGGGGAAGCTGCAGACCAGTCTGTTTAAATTTGATTCCCTGTGTACTGTTTGTATTTTCTGTTGTTCAGAGGTTTATTAAGTTTTTTGAAGAGTTTTCTTTCTTACACTGGGCATATGCTACACATGTAATCTGCCGGGACCCACTCAGGGCTCACCTGTCCCCTCTCCCTCCAAGACATACCTGAGGACCTGCTGCAGTGACCGTACAGTCCCACGAGTAGCTCTGGGTTGTCAAGATACCTGAAGGGACAGAAGCATGTCATGCAGGGAAAGGACAGCAGTGTTTTGCTTTTGGGGTTACTGAGGAATCGGGGTACGAGGAGTGAACACAGGGCTCTTACACAGAGCTATGTTCCCAGTCTTTGTATTGCTTTTGAAATAAGTGTTCAGTACTTTGCTAAGTCATCCAGGCTGGGCTCAAACTTGTGGTTTCCTTGCTCAGCCCCTCAGAGTGCTGGGGTTCTGGTATGCGACACCGTGCATTGCTAGGCGCACAACTTTCTCATATGGACTCTCCTAGAGATACGTGGTCAATTCTTCTGACTGATGGCCAGTTATGTTCTGCAGATTTGCTGTACATGCTGGGGACATAGCTCAGTGACAAAGAACTTACCCACCATGTGCGAGGCTATGGTAGGTTTGATCCCCAGCGAAATCAATCAATCAATCAATGGAAAGGAAAAGATTTGCTGTGACCACTGAATCGGCCAATCTGGAACTGTTGCTCCCAGAGGAAACATCGTGGGGTTCCCGCCAGCCTCTGGTCATGATATCACCATCGACCAATCAGTACACAACCTTAGTCTTTGTTACAGCACTGGGGAGTCACACCAGGGCCTCTCGCATGCTGAGCCTGTGCTCTACCACTGAGTTGCGCTCTCGGCCGTTACCCTGTTTTATGTGTATTTCTGTTGGGAGATCCCTTACTTAATAAACGCCATCGATTCATTAACACCCGTCGGCACTCTGCAAAGGGCATGTTTATCAGAATGCCTACGGGGACTGAACTTTGTCATGTCTATTAATTCATTCCATCATGTCCAAAAACCACACAAGTATCGGTGGAATGAGTGGATAAACCCTATGCTCCAGTCACACGTCCCAGAGAAGCAAACTTCAGGGGCCAGGAAATATGCATATTGTAACATGGTCCCCTTGTGGTCCCTTTGGTCACTGCATCAACTAGATGACATCGAATGAATGAACAGGTAGAGTCCACATGCGTGCTGCCCTGTCTGCCTGGAAATCACAGCTCCTCCCTGCCTGGTAGGCCTGGGGCTCTCTACAGACAGGGACCAGGCAGCCCCTGGTGGCACCTTCCAGCAGCCAGGAAGATGCCTCAGTTTTCCATTCATCCACAGCTGCTTATTCATTTTATTTTTTTTTTTGTGGTACTGGGGATCGAACTCAGGACCCTGCGCTTGCTAGGCAAGCGCTTATTCCACTGAGCTATATCCCCAGCCCCTGCTTATTCATTTTGATGGAACGAAAGGGTAACACGAACAGGAGGCAGCACCTCCCGGCAGCCTGTGGCAGGGGCATGTGCTTCCCTCTGCTCCCTCTGTCCCACGGTCTCCTCCCAGCCTAAGAACCC
The DNA here is from genome assembly GCA_004027595.1 of Dinomys branickii. Lineage (NCBI taxonomy): Eukaryota > Metazoa > Chordata > Mammalia > Rodentia > Dinomyidae > Dinomys > Dinomys branickii. The sequence goes on along the minus strand of PVLD010023738.1, from coordinate 3,218 downwards.
AGGAGACCTATCTGGACCATGTCCACGAAGAGCACTGCATGATGCCCTGCTGCTGGGAGACAGTGGCGGCCCAGCCTGGACCCCAAGAAGGATGCACACATCGTGAAGAGGGCCCAGGCCCCCCACCGTCCAGAGAGGCAGCCATCTACCTTGGTTAAGTTGCGGTGTCCTGGGGTGCCCCTGTGGGAGAGGCTTGCCCCTGACAAACCCAACACTCATGCTGTAGAGGAGTTTCACCAGGTCAGTCACCTATGACACTTCAAGCCTCACACACACACTCGCCCCACCTGTGCTAGCTCTGGGGCTCCCGCTTTCCACCTGGCTTCACTGCCAAAGGGCCTTTGTCTCACTGCTGTGAGCAGAAAACCAGCACCATCTGTTGTAACTCAAAACTAACTGTAATAAGTTTCAAGAACTCAGAGCAATGGCCTCATTCTATCTGGTTCTGAGACCAGCTTCTGATCAAGGCCACCTGTGTTAATTGGGTGCTGAAGACCCCTCTCCGCCTGCCTCCTGCTTTCTGCAGCATCTCAGTGCCAGAATGAGATGTTCCCATCACTATGGAAAGCCTCACTGCCCCTCAGGAGCTGATTCCCACCACTACTGCACTGGCTGCACCCCGGACATTACCACACTCCAACAGTCACCCTGTCTGTCTCCCACTAGGTTGCGAGGTCCCTGAGGGTGTGGACTTCTGTCCCTTATTCCTTTGTCCCCAGGGCCTGCAACAGGGCCTGGAAGAGGAAAGTGCTTGGTGTTTGTTGGGTGGAGGCAGGCTGCCCGCTCAGAGAAGCCTCACGCACCTGGGAAGGGGAGCCAAGGAAACAAGGCCTGTCTCTGAAGCCAAGTGGCTGGACCTGAGTCTAGGCTTCTTCTTAGTGGCTGTGTGGCCTGGGCTGCTGACCTAGGCTCTGTGCTCCGAGTATGACAGCACTCGCCTCAGCATGGTCCTGAGGATGGCACAGGGAAGTGTGGAGGTGGTGCCAGGCACAGACAAGTATGTGACAAAGGGTGGCTGTGAGCAGGTCACAGCCACGAGCAGGCCAGCGCGACAGGACACACCTCTCCTGGCAGGAGAGCTGATGTAGCTGTGGGGGCAGGGAATGGCACGCAGGGGAGGGTGAAGTTCAGGGATGGTACTGTTTATGCCAACTAAGCACACGCCCAAAAACAGCACACAGTTTTCAGGGACAGGCACATCTAAGCAAAGAAATCTGGGAGAAGTATTCAGAAATAGTAGACTAACAATGTAGCTAAAGTTTAAAAACACAACACTGAGTAAAAGAATCGAGAAACAATGAGATTTGGAGCCCACAGTAGTTTTCCCTGACCTGCAGCTTTGTTTCCTGGATCAGTAAGAAAAAGGGTGAGTATAGAATGAAGGGGGGGTCTTTACTCATGTTTTATTATAGTATATTGTTATAACTGTTCTATTTTAATAATAGTTATTGTTGATCTCATTCCGTGCCTAATTTATAAACTAAACTTTATCCTAGGCATCTATGTACAGGGAGAAGCACTGTATTGTCATTTGTGCAAGTTAAACCACACAGGACTATCACACGCTATTCAGGGACGCAGGCACGTTTATATTAAACTGATTTAGAAACAGGAGTTAGAAATGGTGAAGTCAGTAATGTATAATGACACAGTGGAAGGTGAGAAACACAGAATTGAGCAAAAAGAGCCAGAAACAGATTCACAGCAGAGCAACATTTATGCAAAAGACACAGTAGGATGACCACATGATTTTAGGGTACAAATACAGCTAAACACACATATCAGTAAAATATACATTAAATGTGTTTGAGTGGCTTTCCACAGTTGGCAGAAAGGAACTGGGAGGTACAGAGGAGCTAAAATAAAACAGGAGTTAGGTTCACCAGGAACAAGGGACCTAGCCCGCCGAGACCGGGAAGTACGACAGTCTTGACACCATCACTGGACAGTTCACCCTCCTCCTACTGTGTGCACCTTCCCAGAGCTCCAGCAGACAACTGCTGAGACAGCCCCAGCGTCGGAGACTCCGTTTGGACTTCTCTCCCTTAGATGCAGATAGCCAATTGCCTCCTCGGAAACCCCACCTCGATGATTCTGGGGCAGTATCATCTTCTAAGTGTGCCTTAGGTCCTGACTAACAGCTGGGGACCCTCAGGGTTTCCTTGTGGACAAATGCCACTGTCCTTGTTGCTGGACCAGCACCACAGTACAGCACTGCCCTTATGTCCAGGTGTTGAATCCCACACCACAACTCCTTTTCGTTTGTGCTCATTGTCCTCAAAGCGCAGTCCCATGCCCCAGTACCCTAAGCCTCTCTGCTGTCCTCGGTACTGAACAGAGGAGCACCCGAAAACCCACTGCTGTCCGTGGTGCTGAACCCCGCGCTGCACGCTGTCCATGGTACTGCACCCTGGAAGTACAACTAGTGAGACTGGGCAGTCTTACAAGCAGTGGCAAAGGCACAGATATTGCTGGCATGGCAACCGCGTGGCTGGTGATGCTGGATGCTTAGGCAAGGCCTGGGCCTAACCTGTTCAGGTTGCCAGCATGTCCATGAATGAATGAATCATGGTGTCCTGCACAAGAAACACCTACCTCCTGTGCTAAGAGCTATAGCTCTGTCTGACTCCCCTGAATCCTTCCGGTTTTGTGACATGGGTGCTAACTGGACAGAATCCCAAAAAAAGACACTGAGCAGCACAGAAGTCAAGCTGCTTACCCAACAGTCCACAGTCATGGGGCCTGAGCCCAACCCCAAGTGGCATGGCTCAGGAGCCCATGTCCCCTCGCTTGCTGGAATGGAGGGAAGAGCACCCGCCTGAGGTTGCAGAGAACTTTGGCTGTGGGGGATGCTAGCTCTCTTTCTTCCTGCTCATTAAAATCCAAGTTCCTCCCCCACCTGCAGGGATGTCAGGCAGTGCTGGGTTCTGCTGGACCCTAGACTCACTTCTGCTTCTGCTTCATGATCTCCTCGGTGTTGGGAAGGCACTTTGTCCATGGCAGGGACCCGTACAGCCACTTCAGCATACAGTAGCCAAGGGACTGGAGGTCACTGCGGCGGGAAGGCCCTGGGGAGGGAGAGGAAGAGGCAGAGCTCAGTCTGGATGCTCCACTCTCTGACGTGTCTACGCCTACCCTTTTCTTTCCCTTTATTTCTCTCTCTCTCTCTCTCTCTCTCTCTCTCTCTCTCTCTCTCTCTCTCTCTCTCTCTCTCTCTC